>CALYLW010000304.1:0-274223 GCA_944989445.1 Ampullaceana balthica | reverse complement strand
TCTGTGGGTTCACTAATGTCCAACGTTTTCTCGTACGTAGCACTCGACAACTCCTCGTCAAAGTTTATCAGAGCCGAGTAACCGAGGCGGGCCACGTTGACCTCGGTGCTGCCCTTCACGCGCTGGTACAGTTGATCCGCCGAGTCAATCTCATCCCCCGAGTTGCAGATGAAACAGAACATGTTCCTGTACTTGAACAGAAAAACTGACCTGTACATAGCGCACGCGCGTTCCACCTTCTCATTGTAGCGCGTCCAGTTGCCGGTGACGTTGCACGTGCTGATAATGTCCGGTTCTGAGAAGTGGCAGATCCTGGAGTGGGACTCCGCCTTTGGGACCCATGACAGCTCGCAGCCCGTATCGGATGACCCACCTAACGTCATTAAAAGTCGGAACATCTCCAGTTTGGATGTCGCGACTTCCAGCAGCTTCGATGACGTCCCACGGCAGCTGACGGATGCATACCCATCTGATGAGGTTTGCCGTGTCGTTGTGACACCGAGCGCAGTCGATGTTCCTGTTGATCGAATTCGGAAAGTGTAAGAATCGTGCACTTTTTGTCATCGGACATACATACGACTGTCAAACATTGTATCTCTGTGTCGCTTTCTTTCACTTCTTCACAAGTTCCAATTTCTTCGAGAATATAACAAGGTTGTAGTAAACAAGTATCTTTGTGCTAAATTTTTTAAATGATAGAGATTTTTTAAATTAAAAAATTACAACTGTTTGTCTTTTTTAAAGTCAATTAAACGCGTTCATAATTTCATCTTTTCCAAAGTGTTTTTAAAACGTTAAACTTATTTGCCAACGTCATAATTAGTGCTTCAGCCCTTTTAGGGCCCTAGACCTACTTAATCACTCTTCTTCATTCTGACCGAGCGATGACATTTTCGCCTCGATTCCCGCACCTCCATAAGTTATAGGTATTAACCACATCCATCCAACTCATTCGCCCTGTTATCATTGTACATCCTTCTCAGTTTATTTTGATATATTATACCATTTTAGTCAGGTTGGCATTTTTCCAGGTGACCTGCCCATTACAGTCCGCCTTTGTTAATTATTTGTGACTGTGCACGATCTTCAAACAACCTCTGGCTTCATTGCGACGTTTCTAGACATCATTTTCAACATTCGGCTTTAAATTTTCCTCTGTACCTTTTGTTAAACATATAGGCCTAGACATTTAATAGATTCTATCGTCTACAAACAGCTCCACCTGAGGTACGCATGGAATTTTTCAAGTGTATTTATTTATCTTTTATTCATAGAGATTTCAGTATCTATATACATTTATAAGATATTGGTTTACAAGTGTAACGCAGTCCAATTCTAAATTGATTTGTTTAAAGTTTGGCTCATTCACTAATAAATGCTCATTTTATTAATATTTGGTGAAAACTTATTATTTTTTTTAAATGGACATCGTTTAGAAATCTAACTTTTGTTATTACCTTAAAATAAAAAACAAAGATTTCTAATTTTAATTTCCAAACACTCTTAGATATTTAACACTGTCTCTCTAAACAAAACAAAGGTTTAGATTAAACGTACCTGTACGTGATGCCACTGCCCAGGGACGAGACGGGGAGAGACTGTTGAGGGTCAGTGACATCAGGGTGTTGACATCTGTCCGAGACATGGCGAGAATTCACGGGCTCAGTGTCGTCAGTGACCCCGTCCCACATTATCAAATGCTCGATCTGGGCACTTGACTACAACGTTGGTGAACTTTGACCTGCCGTGATAAATCCATGTTTGTTTACAATTCATTGTACATTGCATTTTTCTCTCGCGATAGATAACGAATAAAAACTGAAAAATGTTTGTCTGATATAGTAGATATAGATTTAAGTCCGGGATAACCAACTCTTTGATTCAAAATCTATTTAGAATTTTTGTAACATTTCTAATATTTTGTAGAAACTTTGTGTAATTTGGAGCATAACAAACCTACTATCAAATACAAGACCGATGGGTAAAGAGGGCCAGACTGAAGAGGCCGTCTTTCAGGGTTGTGGTCCACGAGCTGTAAGATTCAGTCCCTATACCCGGGAACAGGAAACGGATGCGACTTGCATTTGAGAGGTAACCACATTAATGCCTTGAATTGCCTCAACTGCGCCTAACACTGGCAAATGCAGAAGTGACAAAAGCTATCCCGGTCTAGCAACAGCACGACGAGATTCTGAAGATAATGTAGGCTTTTGACGATCTTCTGGTTAAAGTCTTTATCATATTTTAAGAATGGAAAAGTGGGACACCCTGCTTATTAAATACCCCCTGTCTGGGCAATATAGCATCGAGCTGTCTGGACCGTGTGGATTAGCATTTACCAGTCACGATGCTGAACTGGAGGCGATCCACATGGGTCTCAAAGAGGTGCTTTGACGCCTAGCTAAGAGAAAGACATTTCCTACCGTAATAGTCTATCACTCGAGGCCGTAGATCAATCCTACCGACCGTTATAGTCTATCACTCGAGGCCTCAGATCAATCCTAACGACAGTTATAGTCTATCACTCGAGACCGTAGATCAATCCTATCTGGAGACAAAGACGGTCAGTGTCATTCTGAAGACAGTAGGTGGCATCATAGCACGTGGTGGCAAAGTAATTCTACAGTTCATCGCCGGGCCCAACGAGGTGCCGCAGCTTGACAGGGCAGATTTATTGGCGAGAGGGGGTGCAGCCCAGCCCCAACCCGATCGCCCGATGACCCAGTTCGGCGCCAGATCATGACTGAATTACCACTTCCAAGAGAAGTGGCTCCAGAAATAGGCATATGAAGACACAGCTAGAAAAGTTTACCAGTGTATACGTTGACCGAGCAAGAGAGATCCTTGGTAGAAACTAACGCGTAGCGATCACACATTCATCACCCAGTTGAGGCTGAGCATTGTCCCACGCGAAACTACCTGCATCGGTTTGACAAGAGAAGGGATAGCTGTTGTCAAGTAGGCCTGTCAACGGGTACCCGGGACCCGGGTACCCGTTGCCATGAAATTACCCGGGTAGTAAAATTCCCCCCGGGTACCCGTGAAAATGTGGCTTCAATGTCTATATTAACCAAACTTCGGCTCGCATGCGGCTTTTTTGTGGCTCGCGAAAAATATTTATCAAATGAAAATTTTTGTTTCAAATATATGCTGTGAAATAATACATCTAATGAGAAATATCTGTCAACGGAAAATAAAATACGGTCTCTACAAACTGCAATGTATTTTGATACATCTTTTTTCTCTGAAAATGAAACATAAATCGCAAACACAAGAAGATTTTTGTTCTTTAAATGAATCATAAAAGGAAAAAAAAACTCCCCTGCCGAAATTAAGGATGGACTGTATAGAGGTATAGAGATGAAAGAGGCTTTGAAATACGCCGACATTGAGTTTCCAATTGTTACCAATTATCTACCCCATCTCCCCCATCCACTCCTATGCTAAAACCGCACCCTCTCCATTCGTTGTGTTTCTTGTGTTCATCAACACGTGTTGACCTAGAAAAACCGATGTCAATAATGCGTATAAGGTTGTCAGTTTTTATGGTTAATAAATTAAATAGTCACTAACTAAAGTGTCAGATTGGTAAGACGTTGGCCTTGTGGATAGACTGTCTAGAGATGAAAGATGTCGAGTATGGTTTTGTAAATAAAAACACCGCTGCTTTGACACTAACTTTGATCTTTGAAATATGCCGACATTGGGTTCCCGATTTTTGAGGTTTTTTTATCTACACCCCCACCCCTCTTCTCCCTCCATTCTATTGTGTTTCGTGTGTTCATTACCACGTGTCTCTCGCCCAAAAACTAATTTTAATAATATACCGGAATTTATCAGTTTTTAAATTCAATAAATTAGTTACTAACAGTGTAATATGGATAAGGGGCCGTCCATAAATGACGTTACGCACCTAGGGAAGGAGAGGGTCACACATTTGTGAAGAGGGGGAGGGATGTGTTTAAGAAATGTGACGTCACATGAAAACGCGCAACTTTAAATAAAAGTTCAACTGAAATATTTGATTACTTACAATTTATTTAATGACGTTTACATGGATTCAAGCGTGTAGCGATTTTTAGAGTTCAACTTCACATTAAATAAAAAATTAAATGACAATAAAGTTATTTGATACATACTCATTTTCAAAAAGGAAGCACGACTTTTATTTGGGGGGGGGGCAAAGCTTTGAGACGTCATATTGGAGGGGAGTCAAAGTTTTTGTGACAACGTGTGAGGGGGGGGGTAAAAATCGGTTAAAATCGGTTAAAATCGCTTGACGTCATTTATGTACGGCTCCTAAGACGTCGGCCGTGTAGCTACAGTATGAAATGAGGTGCATGAAAGGTGGCTAGGAAAAATTGTATAGCGGTCATGACGGGGAAAATTTTGCGATGTTTCGAACGGGTAACCCGGGTACCCGTTCGAAATTTTGACGGGTACGCGGGCAGCATTTCTCAACAATATAGACAGCCCTATTGTCAAGTATGTTGCAACTCTGAGTAGACGCTCTATCTTCTGTTGACGGAATTCCCCCTCTAGCCGGGGATTTGGAAGGGTCGGTTCCAACAACTGTGAAAAATTACGGCGATGCCCGCTTGATAATATTTGCAAGCAAAACAATGAACCTGTTAGTAAGAGCGTGAAGCTCCACCCCTAATAGAGAATGTCACGTAGTTGTGAAGCGTTGTTTTAGATTGCAGCTTAGGTCCCATTATTTAAAAACGCAATAATAACATATACATATATCTTACGTGCTGGTCCAAAAGTTGTAAAGTTGTAATATAAAATGAAATAAAACGTCTGAAAATGATAGGCAGTGTAGTCTATAAATGTTTCCTTTATAGTTGTATTTACATTTCTAAGTTGTGCACTTTACCTTGAAGGTAGTCTATCAATGAAACATTACCATAGGTTAGAACAATCGCAAACAAACTTCATCTGAACTGCGTTGTCGTGTGCTTTTTGACGGGTCGCCTTATTTGAGAGTGTGCGTCCTTTGGCGACGCAGCTAAATATTTTCTGCATAAATTCAATGTTAGCAAGGGTTGTTGGTTCAACAGTGATTGTGCCATTTTCCTTTTCCAGCTGATAGTTAAGTTAGTGATTGTATAACATATAAACAGGGTATTAGTTAGCCTGACAGGACGTAACACAACAGCGAACGTTTCGGCAAAGAGCCTTCCTCAACGAACAAATAATACACAAATAAAACGAATAAAACGAAAGAATAAAAAAAAACTTAGCTTCGGTGAAATCCAATTAGTCCAGTAGAGATCTCTACTGGACTAATTGGATTTCACCGCAGTTATATTTTTTTTTATATGTTATACATTTACTAATTTAAAAGCCTGATTGCAGCCTCACCCCCATTACTTTAAGGTAGTGAATAAGCTACCAGTCCCCCCCACCACAAACTCACACACACTTTTTTCCAATCAAAATATTAAATTTTAAAACAAGTATCAGCGGTTTCCCTTACTTACTCTTAGTAATATCTTATTTTCCTTTCAGTGGTTACCTTGTTCCCCCGCTCTACACCAAGCATTTAAACTTGATTTGTGTCTTTGCCCCTTAAATTATTTTGCTTAAATTTCTCAAAATAAATGTTAATGTAAAATCTCATTTTTTTGGGTAATTTCTTTTTTAATTCAAAGTCTTTTAACATGTTTCCCAAACCTCTCATCGACCTCAGGACTGACGCCAATGCACCGTGTAACAGGTTGTCCGTAGGTCACTCCGTGTTTCAGCAAAACGTCAGAGCAGCAGTCCTGGTACACGCTACACAGTGTGTCACAGTAGCACACCGAACAATTCGACCATCTTCTGTTGAAAATTCTGCTGGGGTAGTCTGAGCTGCAAGTCGAAGAGCACACCTGATCACAAGAGACAAGAAATGTAAACAATCAGTATGAACTTGAACTTGAACTATCCCTTAACCCGTCGTTGGGTCGTTGGGGCACAATCGTGAACTGCTCACTATCTCACGCCATTTGTCCCGGTCCTGTGCTGCCCTTTGAGAGTCGCTGAATGACAGTATGACAGTATAATCAGTATGACGATGGCCCAATAAGACGAATAAGACCTCAAGGGTAAATATCGTTTAGAATCTAGACGCTGTAGACAAAGACCGCGAGTTAAACGTCTTCATAGCATTATACACAGATACCACAAAGTGAAGTAGTCATCATATCATTATTATACACAGATACCACAAAGTGAAGTAGTCATCATATCATTATACACAGATACCACAAATAAATTGAAGTAGTCATCTTATCATTATACACATATACCACAAAGTGAAGTAGTCATCAAATCATTATACACAGATACCACAAAGTGAAGTAGTCGTCAAGTCACGTTCATCGATACCACAAAATAAAATGTCATCGTGTCAGCCGTGATCGCTGAGCAAATGTCATCGGAACATTGTCATTAGATAACACAACAGGGAATACCATATCATTATAGTTCATGAAGACCGCAAAGAAAACATAATTATAACATTTAAATAAAAATCGATCATAAAATACAAGGCATTTCACACATTTTAATCTATTACAACTTGTGTGAAATTTGGAAGTATAACGTAACGTAATTATACCTATGTTCAAACTAAAATGGATGATGTTTAAAAAATAATAATTTCACTTCAAGTCCACTTCAACCGTTCATCGTTCGTTTAAAAAAAGGGCAACCAAAAATAAACGTATCTTGTCTTCTATAGAAAGTTTTATGGCGGGAGTGGCCAAACCTATAACAATTTAGAGCAATATTCATTTTCTTTTCATTGTTGAGAGCCGCATTGAAGCGCGATGGATCACGAGCCCACTTTATATATATATATATACTAGACGCCCCGCGGCGTAGCATACGCCGCAGACTTGCTCATGGAGAGTGCAAAGAAAGTGGAGAAAGAACGGACACAAACTACAGCACGAAGAAATCAAAACAACGCGAGTGAACGTCGGTTGCGGGGTAACTGCCAACTCATTGTGTATTTCGAGACATTTGCAGGCGAAATTCGGTACACCCCTAACTTCTATGTAGTCATCTAAAAAACGATAATCGGTTTAAAATCCGAGTTACATAATCGATAATCAGTTTCGAGAAACAACACACACGATTAACAACCCTAAATATGACTAACCCTCGCTAGGGTCGGCCAATCACAGATTATGTTTAAGGGATGGTAGTATTAAAATTAAATTGGAGGCGGGTAACAACAACCTCAGTGTGCATGTCTTTACGTTTACTCGCTATTTTTTATTTACTTAGTGCTGCTTTTTGTGTCACCCCCACCGTCTTTGCAATGTCTATGATGAGCAAGTCTGCGGCGTATGCTACGCCGCGGGTCTCTCCAGAGTTCCTTCTTTTCATTCACTCACAGTCGTTTGCCCCAACCCACCCCATTTTGACCAATGTGTCTTTCAGGAAGTCTTCACCCATCACTAAATCATTAGCGGCGTATGCTGCGCTGCGGATCGGCTAGTGTTGGCAATTAAGGGGGAAAAGAACGGGCACAAAAAAGACATTTAAAAAAAAATTAAAAACCAAGCTTTTCGCTGGGGCTTGAACCCAGGACCTTTCCCGTATGAGGCGGACATTATAACCAATACACTACGAATCTCACGTTTCTGTGATGGAACAATGCAAGTGAAAACAAGTGCTTTGTTGCCACCCACTCCCACCTCCATCCTTTTTTTCTTCTTTTCATCGCACCACGCTTGCCAACAGTGATTAGTAGACCCGAGCGAGGGTCATTCGTCATGCTCGGTTGCACATTATTGCAGCTTACTTGCCTGGCATGGTCCCATGAGGAGAATTTATCTATGTGTGTTTGCGTGTGTGTTTATATATATATGAAATGTATTTTCAAAAATTACTTGATTTTTATGAACTGCCAGGGATTGAAAGAGCTTAACTGAATGCTGCACAAATCTTTAAATCGTTCATGTTTCCCCTCAAAATGAAATCAGAAATTAATGTCTCCTACTGACACATTGCAGAATTTTTTCTTAATACAGATTGTAGTGGTTACAGTGATGCAAGCTCAACATGACATTTGTCAAAGTGTCTCTTCAAATTGCTAGCTTTTTAATTTGCTAACAGTGTTTATAGCCAATAAGGCTAATCGGTGTACCGTGTCTTTCGGTTTGATGAAAGGTTTTCTTCTCTCTCTGGTTAAAAAAAACAAGCAAAAAAAACTTTCATTTTCTCATTTTTATTTTTTTTACTTGTAACTTGTTATCATATTCAATTAAAAAATTTAAATAATAAGCTACATACTTTTGTAGAACAGACCATAACGGTCAATAATTCAAAATGCGGTAAAGTGTATTTACCCGAGACGGAAACACAAATATAACAGTTAACAAAACCAAATAATCATAAACAAATAACTTACTTCAACATTCAAAATTAAAATCAAGCCTAAAATATATTCAAGCAAGGTCTGTGAACAAAAGTGTTCCATTTCATTAATTTTTTTTTAAATTATATATTTCAACGGTAAAGTTTCCATAAATAATTTGCGAGTCGAAATTTGAACACAGAAAAGTTGATCGCAGCTCGCGAGCCGCGGTACTCACACCGTTGTACTAAAGCATTAACAGATCATCATTGTCACCGTCGGATAACATGGATGTTATGGTGTGAGAATCACTGTTCTAAAATGTGAGATTGTTGTGAGCTCTAGTCAGGTAGTGACTTATGAAGAGATCACTTGTAAATAATAGGGGGACTTTTTGTAACATGAATTCATGAAGGGCTTTAATATCCCTTATATTAACTTCAAAATCTTGTCTCTCTGTCGTCATCTCTGTCGTTCGTCGTCGGGCGGAAAAACAAAAGTCAAAAATGAAACCCTTCCCGTGATGCGATCAAGCTGAAATTTTGCACAAAAATTTGTGTCACCTAACAATGCATCGTATCAAAATTTCAAATCGATCAAACGTACCGTAATTAAATTAATGCATTTTAGTTTATCTCTATATAACATGTCATTCAATTTCACAGTTTGTTATTGTTTTGTCTTCCACTTGCCAGTTGAGTTCACACTTTCACGTCTCCCATCGATGTCCACACCCCATCCCCCACTTCTCCCGGTTTTAAATCCAGGGGAGATCGTTCGGTTTCAGTCTATAAATGTTTGTGGCGTTTGAACATAATCAATACTTTTATTTATGTCTCATATATAATGGATTTATAGTCAAAAACTTTGTTTTAACGAGGTTGTTTAATTGTCACATGCATTCATGATGGGACGGGCTGTATATAGTGTGGTGTGGGTGAACACAAAGGCTGATCAGAATACACAGTGAGAGGAAGGACTGGGTCGTGATGGACTTTGAGTGATGTGAAAGTTACTAGAAAGTTGTAAACTTTATTCTCATGGAGATGTCTTGATTGTTGCGATTAAACTTGTTTGAAATGAATCAAGTGTTGGCGACTACTTTCAACCTACAGTGTTTCCATCGACCAGCCGAGACTATACATGATTAGCATTTATTTTACACAATATTTTCTTTTAATTATCATTAAGTATATTGTTAAGTTATCAACAACAAAAATATTAGTATCAAAATATTGTTGCTCTCAAGTAACCAATTATAATAAGTATAAATTGTTATACAAACCAACACAGTGAACTGGGTACAAATGCATAGTTCATAAGTCTAATTGAGGTATGTCTGTACTGCAGGTAAGGGTTTCCCTATGGTTCCTTTAAATTAGTATCCCTAACAAAGGGATCGAAGTAAAGAGGCACGCCTCTTTGGTAAAGCCGAGCGTCGTTGCCAAAGCTTCGTGCAATTACTTTGATGAATACTTTTTCATGCATATAAATTAAATTGAGTAATACAATTTTATTGTTTTCAGATTTAAAAATTAGTACATGTGCTTTTAATTCAACATTTTCTCATACATAACTTTAAGTGAATTAGTAGGTAATGAGCAAAAATGGATTTTTAAAACAAAATCTTAATAATTTTTAAAATGGATTTTAACATTACTAGTAAAATAATTCTTTTACTTTAAAATGTAAACTTGTTTCCCTTATACAAAATGTGCAACTAGCTCTAAATAAATTACAGCTTTTATTAAATACGTCACTACGAGTGCTTTACGGTGCGGTGCTGAAGGGAAATACACTTTCAATGCATGCCGACATGAAAATAGAAGTCTTAAATAGAATGTGTTCTCTCTCTCTATCTCTTAAAGATACATTTTATAGAAAATTCGTTTATAATTTTTTAAAAAAATTACTTATTCATTATAAATATTGTATAACTAAAGCATAATTGTATTATATATATATATATATATATATATATATATATATATATATATATATATATATATATATTATACATATATACATGAGAAAACCACTTTTCATATCTCGCGTGTGTCCAATTTAAAATGTGAATGATTTGGAGAAGATTAATACTACTGCCTGCTATTATGTCTCGTACATAAAGGATTTATAGTCAAAAACTAGGTTTTTTACGTTTTTTTAAAATTAAATCCTTTATATTAACTCGTGGTGTCTGGTTGATTGCTTGCGCCCTTGCTTATCGCCAAAACTTTGAATCGATTTTTAACCAACTTCCTCATAAGCTAGCGAGCTGAAATTTTGTAGGCAGTATTGTACTGATAATAAAAACAATGTATTACAATTTTCAGATCAATCGCATGTACCGTAATTAAATTATTGATTTTTTAGATTATTTTATTTATTCCCTATGTATCATGTTATTTTTTTAGATAGAGCGTCGCTGTGCGTATTATATTGAACAACCTTTCTGTCGCGCAATAAGGTGCGTATTTTATTGACAACACTTTTCATAAACATATTCCTGATCGGTGCGCATTATATTAAACATGTTATACGACACAACTGCAATTTTGTTATTTTTGGATGGTCTTGCGCTGCATATTATAATGAACATTCTTTTAGTTATGTCTCGTAAATAAAGGATTTATAGTCAAAAACTTGGTTTTTTACGGGATTTTTTTATTTCTAATCAAAAATACAATTTTAAAAATAATGCACATTTAATTTTTAAAAGTTTCCGTTACATAAAATATTTTGTTTAATGTTTTCTAATGATGTTATTATCATGTGTGTGATTAAAGTATATTTATTTCTGAATATATTTGAACTTAAATATTTAGAAACAGTATGGGTTATGTAACAGCAATTCTAACATAGACATATACAATAAGTACAAACAAGCACAAAAAACTACAACCATGTCTTGTGGTATCTTATGGTTGATATTAATAACAACCCATTGAACTATTGTGGTGGAAATGCATAATAGTCTTCTTTACTAAGTTTATTATTTGCGAGTTCCTTTTATTAATTTGTGTATGTTTAAGATTGCTTAATATGCAGATCATCTTGAAGCGGAAAATTTTTCCTAGTTTTTAAATCCCTTATATTAACTTCACCGCCGTCTCATTCGTCGTCACTCGTTCGTTTTCGTCCTTGAACCCCGTCCGCCCGCGGAAAAACAAAAGTCGAAAATGACACACTTTCATTACGGCCATCGAGCTGAAATTCGGCACACTAACCCGTCTCACCTAACAATGCATTGTATTAAAATTTCAGATCGATCAAAAGTACTGTAATTAAATTAATGCATTTTTAGTTTATCTATATAAATCACTATTTAGAAAAACAAAAGTCGAAAATGACCCACTTTCAGTAAAGCCATCGAGCTGAAATTTGGCACACTGATCCCACTCATCTAACAATGCATCGTATCAAATTTTCAGATCGATCAAACGTACTGTAATTAAATTAATGCATTTTTAGTTTAGCTATACTATATAATTCACTATTTAGAAAAACAAAAGTCGTCGTCTGCTAGAGTTTTGACCTAGTTTTAAAGCCAAGGGAGATAATTTTGGTTTCATCACGCGTTGACGCGACCCATCGAAGTACCGGCGTGCTTTTGTTTACATTTTACGTGGCACGCTGAGCTCGGTCAAGCGATCGGTGACCAGACTTTTCCCCTCTCCCAGGACCCCCCCTTCCCCAGGGTTATGAAGCAAAGTTAAGTTAAGACAGATTCAGTCTGTAAATGTTTGTCGCGTTTGAAAATAATCAATACTGTTAGTTATGTCTCATATATAAGGGATTTATAGTCAAAAACTTTGTTTTTACGGGTTTGTTTTATTAAATCCCTTATATTAACTTCACCGCCGTCTCTGTCTCTCTGTCTTGGGCAGGCACCGCGGAAAAACAGAAGACAAAAATGACCCTTTTGTCGTCATGCCATCAAGCTGAAATTTGGCACACGGAACCGTGTCACCTAACAATGCATCGTATCAAAGTGTCAGATCGATCGAGCATACCGTCATTAAATTAATGCATTTTTAGTTTATCAATATAAAACTATATGTAGAAGTCGCTATTGTTTACATTTTACGGGTCAATTGACTTCACGCCAGCCAGTGGTGAACACATCTCGTGTTTTAACCATGTAAACCACCTGGAGTTGAGTTAAAGCGTTGACGCCACCCGTCCATGTCCACACACCCTCCCACCTTCCCCCAGTTTTAAAGCCAGGGGAGATAATTTCGGTGGTTTCAGTCTGTAAATGTTTGTCACGTTTGAACATAATCAATACATTTAGTTATGTCTCATATATAAGGGATTTATAGTCAAAAACTTTGTTTTTACGGAGTTGTTTTATATATCCTTTATATTAACTTCAAAATATTGTCTCTCTGTCGTTCGTCGTCGGGCGGAAAAACAAAATTCAAAAATGAAACCCTTCCCGTGATGCAATCAAGCTGAAATTTTGCACAAAAATGTGTGTCACCAAACAATGCATCGTATCAAAATTTCAAATCGATCAAATGTACCGTAATTAAATTTATGCATTTTAGTTTATCTCTATATAACATGTCATTCAATTTCACAGTTTGTTATTGTTTTGCTTCCACTTGCCAGTTGAGTTCACGCATTCACGTCTCCCTTCGATATCCACACCCCCTCCCCCACTTCTCCTGGTTTTAAATCCAGGGGAGATCGTTCGGTTTCAGTCTATAAATGTTTGTGGCGTTTGAACATAATCAATACTTTTATTTATGTCTCATATATATAATGGATTTATAGTAAAACAGTTTGTTTTAACGAGGTTGTTTAATTGTCACATGCATTCATGATGGGATGGGCTATATATAGTGTGGTGTGGGGGAACACAAAGGCTGATTAGAATACACAGTGAGAGGAAGGACTGGGTCGTGATGGACTTTGAGTGATGTGAAAGTTACTAGAAAGTTGTAAACTTTATTCTCATGGAAATGTCTTGATTGTTGCGATTAAACTTGTTTGAAATGAATCAAGTGTTGGCGACTACTTTCAACGTACAGTGTTTCCATCGACCAGCCGAGACTATACATGATTAGCATTTATTTTACACAATATTTTCTTTTAATTATCATTAAGTATATTGTTAAGTTATCAACAACCAAAGTATTAGTATCAAAATATTGTTGCTCTCAAGTAACCAATTATAATAAGTATAAATTGTTATATAAACCAACACAGTGAACTGGGTACAAATGCATAGTTCATAAGTCTAATTGAGGTATGTCTGTACTGCAGGTAAGGGTTTCCCTATGGTTCATTTAAATTAGTATCCCTAACAAAGGGATCGTAGTAAAGAGGCACGCCTCTTTGATAAAGCGGAGTGACTTTGCTACCTACATCGAATTGTCTTTGATGTATACTTTTTCATGCATATAAATTAAATTGAGTAATACAATTTTATTGTTTTCAGTTTTAAAAATTAGTACATGTGCTTTTAATTCAACATTTTCTCATACATAACTTTAAGTGAATTAGTCGGTAATGAGCAAAAATGGATTTTAACATTATTAGTAAAATAATTCTTTTACTTTAAAATGTAAACTTGTTTCCCTTATACAAAATGTGCCACTAGCTCTAAATAAATTACAGCTTTTATTAAATACGTCACTACGAGTGCTGTACGGTGCGGTGCTGAAGGGAAATACACTTTCAATGTATGCCGATATAAAAATAGAAGTCTTAAATAAAATGTGTTCTCTCTCTCTATCTCTTAAAGATACATTTTATAGAAAATTAAATTTGTTTATAATTTTTTAAAAAATTACTTATTCATTATAAATATTGTATAACTAAAGCATAATCGTATTATATATATATATATATATATATATATATATATATATATATATATATATATATATATATATATATATATATACACATGAGAAAACCACTTTTCATATCTCGCGTGTGTCCAATTTAAAATGTGAATGAATTGGAGAAGACTAACACTACTGCCTACTATTATGTCTCATACATAAAGGATTTATAGTCAAAAACTTGGTTTTTTACGGGTTTTTTAAATTAAATCCTTTATATTAACTCGTGGTGTCTGGTTGCTTGCTTGCGCCCTTGCTTATCGCCAAAACTTTGAATCGATTTTTAACCAACTTCCTCATAAGCTAGCGAGCTGAAATTTTGTAGGCAGTATTGTACTGATAATAAAAACAATGTATTACAATTTCAGATCAATCGCATGTACCGTAATTAAATTATTTATTTTTTAGATTATTTTATTTATTCCTATGTATCATGTTATTTTTTTAGATAGAGCGTCGCTGTGCGTATTATATTGAACAACCTTTCTGTCGCGCAATAAGGTGCGTATTTTATTGACAACACTTTTCATAAACATATTCCTGATCGGTGCGCATTATATTAAACATGTTATACGACACAACTGCAATTTTGTTATTTTTGGATGGCCTTGCGCTGCATATTATAATGAACATTCTTTTAGTTATGTCTCGAAAATAAAGGATTTATAGTCAAAAACTTGTTTTTTTACGTTTTTTTTATTAAATCCTTTATATTAACTCGTGGACTCTGGTTGCTTGCTTGCGCCCTTGCTAGTCGCCAAAACTTTGGATCGATTTTTAACCCACTTTCATGTAAGCTAGCGAGCTGAAAATTTGACGGCAGTTTTGTACCAATGATAAACACAATGTCTCAAAACTTCAGATCAATCGCATGTACCGTTATTAAATTATTGATTTTTTATATTATTTTATTTATTCCTATGTATCATGTTATTTTTTTAGATAGAGCGTTGCGGTGCGTATTATTTTGAACAACCTTTCTGTCGCGCAATAAGGTGCGTATTTTATTGACAACACTTTTTATAAACATATTTCTGATCGGTGCGCATTATATTAAACATGTTTTACGACACAACTGCAATTTTGTATTTTTTGGATGGTCTTGCGCTGCATATTATAATGATCATTCTTTTAGTTATGTCTCGTACATAAAGAATTTATAGTCAAAAACTTGGTTTTTTACGGGATTTTTTATTTCTAATCAAAAATACAATTTTAAAAATAATGCACCTTTAATTTTTAAAAGTTTCAGTTACCTAAAATATTTTGTTTAATGTTTTCTAATGATGTTATTATCATGTGTGTGATTAAAGCATATTTATTTCTGAATATATTTGAACTTAAATATTTAGAAACAGTATGGGTTATGTAACAGCAATTCTAACATAGACATATACAATAAGTACAAACAAGCACAAAAACTACAACCAGGTCTTGTGGTATCTTATGGTTGATATTAATAACAACCCATTGAACTATTGTGGTGGAAATGCTTAATAGTCTTCTTTACTAATTTTATTATTTGCGAGTTCCTTTTATTAATTTGTGTATATTTAAGATTGATTAATATGCAGATCATCTTGAAGCGGAAAATTTTTCCTAGTTTTTAAATCCCTTATATTAACTTCACCGCCGTCTCATTCGTTGTCACTCGTTCGTCCCGTCCGTGACCCCCGTCCGCCCGCGGAAAAACAAAAGTTGAAAATGACCCACTTCCATTACGGCCATCGGGCTGAAATTTGGCACACGGACCCGTCTCAGCTAACAATGCATTGTATTAAAATTTCAGATCGATCGAAAGTACTGTAATTAAATTAATGCATTTTTAGTTTAGCTATACTATATAAATCACTATTTAGAAAAACAAAAGTCGTCGTCTGCTAGAGTTTTGACCTAGTTTTAAAGCTAAGGGAGATAATTTCGGTTTCATCACGCGTTGACACGACCCATCGAAGTACCAGCATGCTTTTGTTTACATTTTACGTGGCACGCTGAGCTCGGTCAAGCGATCGATGACCAGACTTTTCCCCTCTCCCAGCCCCCACCCCCTTCCCCAGGGTTATGAAGCAAAAATAAGTTAAGACAGATTCAGTCTGTAAATGTTTGTCGCGTTTGAAAATAATCAATACTGTTAGTTATGTCTCATATATAAGGGATTTATAGTCAAAAACTTTGTTTTACGGGTTTGTTTTATTAAATCCCCTATATTAACTTCACCACCGTCTCATTCGTCGTTCGTCCCGTCCGCGACGCCTGTCCGCCCGCGGAAAAACAAAAGTCGAAAATGACCCACTTTCAGTAAAGCCATCGAATTGAAATTTGGAACACAGAACCGTGTCACCTAACAATGCATCGTATCAAAATTTCAGATCGATCGAACGTACCGTAATTAAATTAATGCATTTTTAGTTTATCCTAATATAACGTATCTAATTAAAATTCACGGTTTGTTATTGTCTTTTTTCCACGTGAGAGTTTGAGTTGACTCTTTGACGTCGACCGTCGTGCCGACACCCCCTCACGTCCCATCCCCCGTTAGTAAAGACAAGAGACATCACTCGGTGTCAGTCTGTAAATGTTTGTCGCGTTGGAACATAATCAATACCTGTAGTTCTGTCTCATATATAAGGGATTTATAGTCAAAAACTTTGTTTTTAAGGGTCTTTTTTTTATTAAATCCCTTATATTAACTTGACCACCGTCTCTGTCTTTCTCTTTGTCTTGGGCGGGCACCGCGGAAAAATAGAAGTAAAAAATGACCCACTTCCCGTCATGCCATCGAGCTGAAATTTAGCACACGGACCCGTGTCACGAACAATGCATCGTATCAAAAATTCAGATCGATCGAACGTACAGTTATTAAATTAATGCATTTTTAGTTTATCTATATAAACTATATGTAGTGGTCGCTATTGTTTACATTTTACGGGTCACTTGATGTCACCCCAGCCTTCGGTGAACAGATCTCTTGTTTAATCCCGGTAAACCACCTTAAGTTGAGTTAACGCGTTGACGCCACCCGTCCATGTCCACAGCCCATCCCCCAGTTTTAAAGCCACGGGAGATAATTTGGGATTCAGTCTGTAAATGTTTGTCACGTTTGAACATAATCAATTCTTTTAGTTATGCCTCATATATAAGGGGTTTATAGTCAAAAACTTTGTTTTACGTGGTTTTTTTTATTACGAGTTTGTTTTATTAAATCCCTTATATTAACTTCACTGCCGTCTCTGTCTTGTGCGGAAAAACAAAAGTTGAAAATGACCCACTTTCCGTGAAGCCATCGAGGTGAAATTTGGCACACTGACCCGTGTCACCTAACAATGCATCGTGTCAAATTCTCAGATCGATCGAACGTACCGTAATTAAATTAATGCATTTTTAGTTTATCTATATAAACTATATGTAGCGGTCGCTATTGTTTACATTTTACGGTTCAATTGACTTCAAGCCAGCCACCGTTGAACACATCTCTTGTTTTAACCAGGTAAACCACCTGGAGTTGACTTAACGCGTTGACGCCACCCGTCCATGTCCACACCCCTCCCCCCATTCCCCCAGTTATAAGGCCAGGGGAGATAATTTCGGTTTCAGTCTGTAAATGTTTGTCGCGTTTGCACATAATCAATACTTTTAGTTATGTCTCATATATAAGGGATTTATAGTCAAAACAGTGGCTCACTAGGGGGCGGGGGGCGGGCCGCCCCAGGTGACACCCATCAGGGGGTGACACCCTAGTCTAAAATTTTACTGTGTACCATTTTATGTCAGAAAACAAATGATGACAAATTTTTTAATCTAGAAAGAAATTAAGGAATACAATGAAAAACGTTAAACTTGAAAATTCTTATTAAAAAAAATTCAGTTAACTTGCAATAATAAAACAGTCCCAACACACGAACAACATTAAAACAATATGCATCTTCTGTATGGGACCCATCCACCAAAGAAAACATTGATAAACTAGAACAAATTCAAAAAAGAGCTGCCAGATTCATTACTGGAGAATATTCGAAACTGACAAGAATAACACCATTAGTTTAATCATTAAACCTTGAAACACTAGAGGATAGAAGAACCAAGAGCAAAGTAGTAATCATACATAAAGCAATTAATTCTAATTTAGAAATACAACACAAAGATAACTTAATACAACCCTCAGATAGACATAAGGATAAAAACACCTTTCTTATTCCGTATGCAAGAACAAACACATACAAGTTTTCCTTCTTCCCGTCCGGAATTCGGGCGTGGAATGGGTTGCCTGAAGAATCCAGGAAAACCAACACTTTATCAACATTTAAATCTCTAATAAAAATGCTGGACTAAACAAAAACCAATAATAAGCGTAGGACGCAATAATCTTCTGTTTAGAAGGAGCGTCTGTAAACAGATAAGATAAGATAAAACAAATTAGGAAAAAAAGAAAAGAAATAGTAACAGCAGAGAGATCTTTTAAAAAAAGGCTGGAATGAAAGAGGCAGTGTCTTCTGTTTTAAAAGACGTAAAGCCATTTGGGCTTGGACACACCGACAGCATGAACGAATCCCACCTCACGACTCCCTCCACCACAGTGGGGTGGGGGGAATACGATTTTTATCACCACACCCCCCCCCCAAAAAAAAATCAAAGATGGGTTTTCTTTGTTGATGTTTTTCTTGAGGAAAATTATGATTTCAATGTCTTTGAGTTAATATAGATATTTATTAAAGGCGTGAAAGTATAATTATGCATGTTTATATACAGGTAGTCCTCCGGTTACGACGGTCGCTGTTTAGTGCTTACGAACGCGTCCCCGTAAAGAATAATGTTACGCGTTATTCCGTATTATAAAAAAATAAAAATTCATGAGGTAACGAATTCTTTTCTCTATTTGAAATAACAAAGATTATTGAAAAATATGTATGATTATTATTTCAACCTACAACTTTCGTTTGCGAATTTTTATAATGGCGAAGTTTTCAATGAAGTCAATAATGCTGAGTAAGCTTACAAGTTCCTTTTCAATCCTCATTAGAGAGAGCATATCGAGCCTTTTTCGTCCCATGCAAATTCTAACTCATTATATATTCTTTTACACTTTGAAAAGGATCGCTCTCTGCTGCAGTTTGATGTCATCATTGAAAGATAGATGTGAAGTGCGATGTGTACATTTGTAAAGGGCTGTGTGAAATATAGCTCATTCAAAAGCAGCAAAATTTTTAGCTCTGTGCAAGTTTTTTGAGTTTCGCTTTGTGCTAATTCCTTTTCCTTGCCCTGGGGCTGGACAATAACTTTTTTAAGAGTTCTGAAAATTGGACTAATTCTGAAGGTAAGCAGTCTTCGAAATCACTTATGAGCCTACATGTGGAAGAAAATCAGAAGTCCCGAGCCTAGTGCTCTTTATGGGTCTTCCCGGAAGACCCCCTTAGCCATCTGGCCACCAAAGGGACGTAACAGCTGAAGAACCCCCCCCCCAAAAGCGGTCGCTTCTGAAGCGGCCACCTGGGAATCCAGGACATACAGTCGAAGATGCCTCCCACTAAGTTGCCCTCACAAGGAGGTGGTGGAATTTCCTACTACGACCCGCTACCACTTTGGCGCCATCCCGGCAAAGCACACGGGTCTCCACGGTTAGGACCGCCGCAGACCGGGGGATCATCAAAGACCTACCTAGGGTGCAACCCCCACTGGAAGGTTTCCTCAGAGCTGGCGTCCAATGCATTCTTCGCGGCACTTTTTGCTAATCCGTACTGGCGCTCCTGGCCCTAAACCGGCAC
Organism: Ampullaceana balthica; assembly: GCA_944989445.1. Classification (NCBI taxonomy): domain Eukaryota; kingdom Metazoa; phylum Mollusca; class Gastropoda; family Lymnaeidae; genus Ampullaceana; species Ampullaceana balthica. The sequence continues at coordinate 254,253 of CALYLW010000304.1, read as the reverse complement.
CGCTCGATGGTGTTGCTAGTAAATTGAGGGGGACGAAACGGTTGCTTCGGATTTACCTGACCCCTTCTTCGATATCACTTGAATGTTCTTCCATTAACTTGGCTGCTGCCCATCGGGTGGCGAAAGTGCTGAGCTCAGTTAGGTTTGTAAGAAAGCCAAATTTCTCGTGGATGTATTTATATGCACCTAACCAATGTTGTAGGGCTTAAGAAACTTTGTCAATGATCACAAGAAATACCTCAATCTTGAATTTTTTTCTCCAGGAGAGTACTGTTTTGTTGATGTCCCTTTATCAAACTGACGCTTTCTTTTTTGTTTGATAGTATTGAAGATTGTTTACACTGTTTTTACCATGGACTTTTCCTTTCCTTTATCTTCATAGGAATAAAATTAAGAATGCTATTTTTGTAACAAACTCAATGAGAGACTTCCTTTCTAAAATTGTTTCCCAAATTTCAAATAAAATAGCGACTTCCAGTTGTTCAATTCCCTTTAGAAATGCTTCTTCTTAAAGTCGGAAGTCACGTGGCTGATTTTCATTCGTTGCTAATTCTTCCAGTGCTGCGATATTCTCATGGTATGAGCTATTACAGCATAATGTCAGGCTGGCCATCTTGTGTCAGACAAGGCTTTGTTAGCATGTATCAATTTCATATGTTTTTGAAGTACCTGTCAATGATGAGTAGATGCAACAAGTCGGGTATAAAGATTTTGCAGAAGACAAAAAAATCTGACCGCATTAGGACAACCTGCTGCTCTTTTCCCAACCAAATTAAAGGCATGAGCTGCGCATGGCACATAATGAGCAACAATGAACTTCTCACGAAGAATAGCCTGGTTTCCGCTATACTTCCTACTAATTTGCAGCATTGCCGTATGACTGTCCAAGGCATTTTCAGGGATTCGTACAAACATAATGGCCTGCATCTTTATTATACACTAAAATTCATTAAAGGTTTTGGGGAACTTAAATTATTGGGGGCTTTAGCCCTTTCAGCATCCCCCCTTTTAATCCGCCATAGGAGGGGGTCCACGCATCTGTGACGATGTGGTACGAGGAGGGGGGTGTTTAAGAAATGTGACGTCACATCAAAAACGCGACACTTTAAATAAAACTTTCACTTAAATATTTGATTGTTTACCATTTATTTATTTACGTTTTCAATGACTTCACGCGTGTTACGATATTACAGTGCAGACTTAACCTAAATACATATTTAATGAACAAAAAATAATTTGCAACATGCTAATTTTTATTGAGAAAATACGCTTGGGGGAGGGGTGTCAAAGCTTTGTGACGTCATATCGTAAAAAAAGGGTGGGGTCTAAGTTTTTGTGACAAAGTATGTTGCTGGGGGAGGGTGGGGTAAAAATCGGCAACCTCGCGTGACGTCATTTATGGACGGCCCCTTCAGTCGTGAAGGGGTGACAAAATGAGCTACCACCCCGAGTGACACCAACCCTAGTGACGCCTCTGAGTCAAAAATTTTGTTTTTACAGGGTTGTTTTATTAAATTTTCTTCACCAAGGGTGACAAGACCTGTACTATTTGAAAAGCATTTTAAAAGTTAGAAAAAATATTTGAGAGTTGCATTAAACCACTAGTATGTCTTTTTGTCAAAAAAGTCACTGTATTCAAATTGAATAATTTAAACATTTCAATAGCTTTAATCCTAACCTTATGTAACTCCAGCAGTGATTTTTTAAAATCCTTTATATTAACTCGTGGTGTCTGCTTGAGCCAGGCGGGCGGTGCCGAAAAAACTTTGGATCGACTTTTAACCATTTTTGTCGTAAGCTAGCGAGCTGAAATTTTGCAGGCAGACTCGTGCCGATAATAAAAATGATGTATCAAAATTTCAGATAAATCGAATGTACTGTAATTAAATTGATGAATTTTTATATTATCTTTATTGATCTCTATGTAACATGTTAAATTTTTTTGCTATAGTGTCGTGGTGCGTATTATATTGAACAAACTTTCCTGACGCGCAATTAGGCTCGTATTTTATTGACAATACTTTTTACAAAGATATTCCTTATCGGTGCGCTTTATATTAAACATGTTTTACGACACATAACTACAATTTTGTATTTTTTTATTGTCTTACGCTGCCTATTATAATGAACATTCTTTTAGTTATGTCTCGTACATAATGGATTTATAGTCAAAAACTTGTTTTTATTTCACTTTAATAAATGAAATTCACAATTAATAGAGCCTTTGTCTTTACACTTTCCATTTCAAAATATTTTGCTGCAAGATTCTCTCTGTGGATGGATGATTCAGTGTGCATGAAGAATATTCTGAAATTTTGTATCATTCTTTAAAAGCCCCATTAGACCTAAATTTTTACCTAGCATAATGGTTCTCAATGTTTTGTTACAAGCTTTCAGGCAAGGTTCGGGGTGGTTGGGGGATCCCTTTCATTCATTTTTTATATTATATTTTTCAAAAGAAAAGTTTTTATTTCATAAATAGTTTGCGAATGTAAACATAGAAAATTCGCATGCAGCACGAGAGCCGTGGTTTGGACACTATTGTACTAAGGTATTAACAGATCATCATGTAGCAACATAAAAATACACTCTTCTTTATCATTTCATGTTTATGCATTCATAATTTAAAAAACATAATCAATACATTCCTCGCATTCACATGATTATAATAGCATGCGTCATTTCTGTTCTTTCGATGTATGTTAAAATCTTATTAACATTGTCACCATTGTAAATTATGGCTTACTTAAAAAATATTTTATTTCTTAGAAGATTATATACATATGTCTATACATAATTAGCATTTATTTTATCCAATATTTTCTTTTAATTTTCATTAAGTATATTGTTAAGTTATCAACAAAAAAATATTAGTATCAGAATATTGTTGCTCTAAAGACACCAATTATAATAAGTATAAATTGTTATTTAACCAACACAGTGAACTGGAGACAAATGCATAGTTCATATTCTAATTGAGGTATGTCTGTACTGCAGGTAAGTGTTTCCCTATGGTTCCTTTAAATTAGTATCCCTAACATAGGGATCGAAGTAAAGAGGCACGCCTCTTTGGTAAAGTAAAGAGAGGTGGTAATGTACTGCATACCCTTGATGAATACTTTTTCATACATATAAATTAAATTGAGTAATACATTTTAATTGTTTTCAGTTTTAAAAATTAGTACATGCGCTTTTAATTCAACATTTTCTCATACATAACTTTAAGTGAATTAGTAGGCAATGAGCAAAAATAGATTTTAAAAACAAAATCTTAATAATTTTTAGAATGTATTTTAACATTATTAGTCAAATAATTCTTTTATTTTAATTTAAAATGTAAACTTGTTTCCATTATACAAAATTTGCCACTAGCTCTAAATAAATTACAGCTTTTATTAAATACGTCACTACGAGTGCTTTACGGTGCGGTTTTGAAGGGAAATACACTTTCAATGCATGCCGACATGAAAATAGAAGACTTAAATAAAATGTGTTGTTTCTCTCTATCTTTTAAAGATACATTTTAAAGAAAATTTGTTTCAATTTTTTTTTAAATTACTTATACATTATAAATATTTATAACTAAAGCATAATTGTAATATATATATATATATATATATATATAATATATAATAATATATATATATATACTAGTGGAAAAGCCTGCTAAGGCTCCCACACACGCATAGTTCGTGCGTTGTTTCAGTAATTGACGCTCTGAGCTAAAACAATGACGTCATATAATATTTTTTTACAGCGAAAATTTTTAATTTATTTATAATAATTTTGTGCGCCTTTTTGCGCACCTTTCCAGCGCCTTTTTGCGCACCTTTCGACGGGGAGACACACGCACAGGAAGGGCGATTATGTATTAGATATATATATGAGAAAAACACTTTTCATATCTCACGTGTGTCCAATTTAAAATGGGAATGAATTGGAGATGATTAAATCTACAGCCTACTGAGTACATTTAAATTTACAATTAACACAAAAATTAGTAAAATGAATAGGGATTTTACATAAACATCTAAATGAGATAGTGAGATGTCATTTTCTCTAATCAAAAAGACAATTTTAAAAATAATGCACATTTATTTTTTAAAATGTTCCGTTACATAAAATATTTTGTTTAATGTTTTCTAATGATGTTATTATCATTTTTTTGATTAAAGAATATTTATTTATGAATATATTTGATCTTAAATATTTAGAAATAGTATGGGTGATGTAACAGCAATTTTAACTTCCGCATATACAACAAGTACAAACAAGCACAAAATATACAACCATTCATTGTGGTATCTTATGGTTGATATTAATAACAACATATTGCACTATTTTGGTGGAAATGATTAATAGTCTTCTTTACTAATTTTATTATTTGCGAGTTCCTTTTAATAATTTGTGTGTATTTACGATTGCTTAATATGCAGATCTTCTTGAAGCGGAAAATTTTTCCTAGTTTTAAAATTGTCTTCACCAGGGGCGACAAGACCTGTACTATCTGTAAAGCATTTTAAAAGTTAGAAAAAAATATTTGAGAGTCGCATTAAACCACTAGTATGTTTTTTGTCGAAAACGTCATTGTATTTTAATTGAATAATTTTCACATTTCAATAGCGTTAATCCTAATCTTATATAACGCCAGTGATTTTCAAAATCCTTTTTATTAACTCGTGGTGTCTGCTTGAGGCAGGCGGGCGGGCGGGCAGTGCCGAAAATACTTTGGATCGACTTTTTACCATTTTTCTCGTAAGCTAGCGAGCTGAAATTTTGCATGCAGACTCGTGCCGATTATAAAAATGATGTATCAAAATTCCAGATAAATCGAATGTACCGTAATTAAATTAATGAATTTTTAGATTATCTTTATTTATCTCTATGGAGAGACTCACGGCGTAGCATACGCCGCAGACTTGCTCATCGTAGACATTTCAAAGACGGTTGGGGGTGTGAGAGTATAGACACAAAAAGCAGCACTAAGTAAATAAAAAAATAGAGAGTAAACGTAAAGACATGCACACTGAGGTTGTTGTTACCCGCCTCCCATTTATTAACCGAGGTTCCCTTGCGTTGTTTTGATTTCTTCGTGCTGTAGTTTGTGTCCGTTCTTTCTTTACTTTCGTTGCACTCTCCATGAGTAAGTCTGCGGCGTATGCTACGCCGCGAGGCGTCTAGTTTCATAATTATTACAAATCCTCAAATCCTATTTTTACATCGTTCCCTTTTCAAAAATTAAAATATAAGTATAAAACAATGACGTCATATAATATTTTTATACAAAATTGATCGCAGCGCCACCTAACAGCATTATTGCATGCATACATACATACATACATACATACATACATACATACATACATACATACAACGAGAATTATGTATATTGATTTATACTTGTTTCCCGTATACAACAATTTGCCACTATTAGCATTAAATGGGGTTTGCAATGACAGCTTTTCGTTAAATACGTCAGTACAAGTGCTTTACGGTGCGGTGCCTAAAGGAAATGCACTTTCAATGCATGCTTATTTAAAAAAAAACACAAGTCTTAAATAAAATGTGTTCTCTCTCACTCTCTCTCTCTCTCTCTCTCTCTCTCTCTCTCTCTCTCTCTCTCTCTCTCTCTCTCTCTCTCTCTCTTTCTCTCTTTCAGAAAATTTGTCTATAAATATTTTTTTAATTATTTATTATGAACATATAAAGCATAATTGTATTATATATATTTATAAGTAAACAACTTTTCAAAACTTGTGTGTGCGCCCTTTGAAAATGTGAATGAATTCGAGAAGAGTAAAAAATACCATGCGTTTAAAATTACAATAAACACAGAAAGAAATAAACGCAATGGGGGTTTTATATACACTTCACACTACACACTGGCACTTCACTGTGATAGTGAATTGTCCCTTTTTTTCAAAAGAGGCATTGTCCTTACACTTTCGATTTTAAAATATTTGGCTACAAGATTATCTTTGTGGATGATGCAGTGTGTAGGAAGAATATCCGGATATTTTGTATCATTATTTAAAAGCCACATCAGTCCTAACTTTTTACCTAGCATAACAGTTCTCCATCTTTTGTTAGGAGATGGATAACATGTACAGAGGGTATGAGTGAGCCTGACAGGACGTAATAAAAAAGTGAACGTTTCGGCAAAGAGCCTTCCTCAACGAACAAATAGTACGCAAATAAAACAAATATAAAGAAATAAAAATATATATTTAGCTGCCCGAGAAATCCAAACAGTCAAAGAGAGCAATCCTCCATCTTTTGTTACAAGGTTTTAGGCAAGGGGGGGAAAATCCCTTTCAATTCAGTTTTGATATTATATAGTTCAAAGGAAAAGGTTTTATTTCATAAATAGGTCACGCACCACAATGTGAACACAGAAAAGCTGCATGTAGCTCTCGAGCCGTGGTTCCGCCACCAATTAACTAATGTATTAACAGATTGGAATGTAAGGAACACAAAAACACACTCAAATGAAAAATATCAAGTTTATGCATTCACAAATTATGAAAGAAAATAAAAGAATTCCTCACATTCACATGATAATAGCATGCGTCATTTCTGTTTTTTTTCAATATATATTAAACTCTTAGTAGCTTAGTCACCATTGTAAATGTCTTACTTTAAAAAATATTTCATTTTTAGAAGATTATATACATGTGTGTATACATAATTAGCATTTATTTTACACAATGTTTTCTTTAAATTATCATTAAGTATTTTGTTACTAGCGTACACCCGTCAAAAATGACGGAAGTTTTCAGCTGAAATCTATTTATTTTATTTTTAAAATGCACTTTTTTTAGGGCGCCTACGGCGCCGAACTTTTTCAAAAGCCCAACTAACTTGTCCTTGTTTGATAAATACGAAATATTAAACTTTCTGAAATGTACACAAAGTATTTTATAATGGGAGTTGCAGGGCGCCTACGGCACCCCCTTTGTTTTTTTATTTTATAATTAACCATCATCAAATCCTCTTTTTACATTGATACCTTTTCCAAAATTCAAATATGAGCGAAAACAATGACGTCATATAATATTTTCTACAGCTCATATTTAATTTGCACACCTTTTGATGCTTTGGTGCAGTAATTTGGTTTTCACTGCTTTCTAAAATTAGTAGCGTCGGGACTGACTGACAGACACTACTTGCGTGACAATTGCAAATTATAATGTTTAATGTTAACAACAAAGAAAATGTTAGTATCCAAAATGTGTTGCTCTAGCTTCACCAAGTATATTAAGTATAAGACCTAATTTAAAGACACGCTAGACTGGGGACAAATGTTAAGTTTAATTACTCTAAATGAGGTCTGACGTATTAGTTTTAGTGAGGTCTGTCTGTAATGCAGGTAAGGGTGTCCTGAAGTTTCCTTTAAATTATATCCCTAAAACAGGGATCGAAGTAAGGAAGCATGCCTCTTTTGTAAAATTGAAGGAAGAGCAGACTTCGTATGTTTGTTAATTATAAAAAAATCATGCAAATAAATTGCACTACGTATTAAATTTTATAGTTGAAGGTAAAACAATTTAATACATGTGCTTTTAATTAAACATTTCCTAATAAATAACTGTAAGTGAATTAGTAGGTTATAAACAAAAATGGATTATTTTAAAAACAAAGTTGAGAGTAAATTGTATCATACATTTTAACATTATTTTTAATTATATGTATTATTTTAAAATGTTAACGTGTTTCCTTTACACAAAATTTGACACTAAGTAGCTGTGAAACAATTACAGCTTATATTCAATACGTCACTACAAGTGCTTTACGGTGCAGTGCTGCAGGGAAATACACTTTTAATGCAAGCCGATATAAAAAAATAAACCGTTGGAATAACGTACGTCCTCTCTCTCTTTCTCTCTCTCTCTCTCTCTCTCTCTCTCTCTTTCTCTCTCTCTCTCTCTCTTCTCTCTCTCTCTCTCTCTCTCTCACTCTCTCTCTCTCTCACTCTCTCTCTCTCTCTCTCTCACTCTCTCTCTCTCTCTCTCACTCTCTCTCTCTCTCTCTTTCTCTCTCTCTCTCTCACTCTCTCTCTCTCTCACGCTCTCTCTCTCTCTCTCTCTCTCACTCTCTCTCTCTCTCTCTCACTCTCTCTCTCTCTCTCACTCTCTCTCTCTCTCTCTCTCTCTCTCTCTCTCTCTCTCTCTCTCTCTCTCTCTCTCTCTCTCTCTCTCTGTCTCTCAAGATAAATGTTTCCGAAAATGTGTTTATTTTATATTTTTTAATTTACATATTCCTTTTAGATATATTATAGTTAAATCATAATTGTATTATATATATTTATAAGAAAACAACTTTTTAAAACTAGTGTGTGTACCATATAAAATGGGAATGAACTCTAGAGGAGTAAAACTACTATATAAAGAATACATTTAAAATTATAATAAACTTAGAAAGAAGTAAAAATAATTAGGGTTTGTAAAGAAACTTCTTAGTGTGATATTGCATTGTCACTTTTTTTAAATACAATTTTAAAAATGCACATTTAATGTTCAAAAGATTCCGGTACATAAAATAGTGTGTTTAATATTTCTCTCATTACTTTAATATCATGAGTGTAATTAAGGTATATTTATTTGTATATATAATTGAAATTAGATGTTTAGAAATATAATGAATTTATGTAACTGTAATTCTAGCATAGACGCACACAATAAGAAAAAAACATAAGAAAAACTACAACCATTTCATTTGGTATCTTATGGTTGATAGTGATGACCAACTGAACTATTGTGGTGTAAATGCTTAATAGTCAGTCTCCTTTACTAACTTTATTATTTGAGATTTCCTTTTATATAATTTTTTATATTTTAAGATTGTCTAATATGCAGTTCTTCTCGAAGTAGATATTTTTTTCTAATTTTTTTAAAAACCTTTTTCTGTTTTAGGGTTGGAAAGACTAACTAACTGAGATGCATTTAAGTTGATGGACATTTTTGGGACCTATTTAATAGGCAACTGGTGACTATAAAAAAAATAGAAGAATAAAACAAAATTAAGGAAGATAATGAAAAATTACTTTTTTTAAAATAAAACTTTAAAATATTTTTAATATAACATCAATTTATCGTCGTGTAATTTGGTAAAAATAACTTACCCTCTCCTCGATGTATAAAATGGCATCAACTAAAGTCAAACCTTTCACAGATGTTTCATCAAAAATAGACAGACTCGTGTCCCCTTCCTGGGCAGCGGTGGAGAATGCGTGGATGTGAATAATCAAACTTAACGAGGTGAACATAAACCATTGCTGAAGATGCACACGTCTCGCCATACCAAATTTTTGAAGTTGACACTAAAACAATGCTGAAGATTTCAAGAAACGTAATTGTCCGCGATACATAAAAAGAAATACGTGGTACATCTCTGTAGCAGATATTCCTTCAGTCGGTACCCCGCGATCCGCCATCTGAAATAGCCACGACGCACTGTCTAATGATACGGTTGAACATAACGCCCTCATCAGGGAGAGGCCGTCAGCTGCGGAACAAACGGGGCTATTGTATAATTCAGAACAATGCCCCACTCTACGGTATCAGATGACCTCTTCCCGATGTTTCGATTTGCTGTCACCAAGCAATCACCGTGACCACTATTACATTCGTGTTGATGTCCACATACGTCTCGTATTCATGGCGCGTTCTCGTCCTTTTCTGTCAAGGGGGTCAGCTATACGCTTGGGCCATACTGTTAGAGCTGATTGTTGTATGGGGGGGGGGATGCACACAAAAAGTTCATGTCAGTCCAAGGCGTATACTCGACCACTTCATTCAAATGGTTAATTAGAAAACTGTTGTGTTTGTCGTTACAAACCATTGTCCTTTATGGATGTGAGACCTGGACACTAATGGCAGCCACTAAAAGCAAGCTGCAGGCATTTGAAAACAAATGCATGAGGAAAATTCTCCAGATCTCCTATTTAGAACACAAGACCAATGTCTGGGACAGAATAAACTCTATTGCGGTCATCAAGAAACCATTATAATAATAATTAAGAGACGTAAGATGGCATGGTTCGGCCATGTACTGCGACGTGATACCCTGACAAAAATCATCCTTCAAGGCACTGTAGAATGGGGCCGGCGAAGAGGTCGACAGCGGAAAAGCTGTCTGTACAACATAAAGTAATGGACAGGGATGAAATTTCATGAATTATTTGCCGCCGTTCAAAATAGGCAAATGTGGAGATCGTTCGTTATCTGTTGATGTGTCCATGCGCTCCCCCCAACGACCGCAACGGTCACCGGACTGATGATGATGAATTAGAAAACTACGCCAGGGTCAAACGGATATAACTGATTTAGAGTATTGTTGTGATGCAATGAAATCACAATGTTTAGAGCCGTCTCACCTATATTTTGCAATGTTTTGTGCAGTCTCACCTATATTTTGCAATGTTTTGTGCAGTCTCACCTATATTTTGCAATGTTTTGTGCAGTCTCACCTATATTTTGCAATGTTTTGTGAGTGCGTTATAGTTTTTAAAGTAGAAGATGTTGGCAATTCAGAATGTTACAAATTTTGCAACACTATAACCAACGAAGAATGTATTGTCTCGAGAAAACAAATGACTCATTGGTTAAAGATCGGGGAATTAGTTTTTGTGATAATGTGATTTATTTTAATATTTTTACCATTGAGTATCTTTCCAGTGTCGTCTGCAAGTCGAGTTGGTGCCATAATCATGTTTGAATAAAAACTAACTTTTAAACTAAAATATTCATTTGTATCTCTCTCTCTCTCTCTCTCTCTCTCTCTCTCTCTCTCTCTCCATATATATATATATATATATATATATATATATATATATATATATATATATATATATAATAAACATGACGAATGACCCTTGCTAGGTCAACCAATCACAGTTTATGGTTGGCAATCGATGGTAGTAAAGGGTGGGGGCCGAGGGTGCAGGTACCAACAATCGCAGTGCGCATGTCTCGAGACCAACAATGCGTTGGCGATTCCCCGATGTCACTCGGGTTGTTTTCATTTCTTCGTGCTGCTGTTTATGTCCGTTCTCTCTCACCCCCCCCCCTTTCGTTGCACTATCTATGAGCAAGTCTGCGGTGTATGCTACGTATGAAAAATGTATTAAATACAATGTATTATTATATCTGAACTAGTTTGTGCTGCGGCGCCGTGGCGCCTGAGGCGCCCCCTTTTTGTAAGGGCGCCTACGGCGCCCACCTTTTTCAAAAGCCCTACTAACTTTTCCTTGTATGATAAATACGTAATATTAAACTTTCTTAAATTTACAGAAAGTATTTTATAATAGGGGTTTTTTTTGGTCAAAAGCCCAAGTAACTTATCCTAGTATAATAAATACGAAATATTCCTGAAATGTACACAAAGTATGTAAATAATTTATTTTTTTTACAGTGCTAATCACCAGACGATTTTCAAAGTAATTTTAGAAAGCAGCGCACCACATTACTGCACCAAAAAGATAATTCTTTGAGTCAGTCAGCACTGTTTACAACACAAATGCTGACGTCATAGGTTCGTGCGTTGTTTGGTTAATGTTAATCTGGAAACCAAAAGGATTATGATTTAGCGTTAGGCCACAATCAGCGATAATTGAACGTAAATATAGATCTATATATGATGATGATTTCTGTACCCTCAGATCAAAGTAACGTTATCCGTGGAAACCACAAATCAGAAGAAAGAGAAAATGAAATTTACCAACTAATTTCTCACTTTATGTATTTATTTCTTTTGTTCGAAAATAATATTTGTTTTTGCATAAACGGATCCCATCATATCCATTATATAAAAAATGTTCAAACAGTTTAATCCCAGCTTTTAAGTTTATCAAGCTAAAATTAATGCTATCTTTGTATTTCCATTTATAATGCTACTCAATCAAATCTGTTTATTTTTTAAGTATCAACAGATTATTCACAATTTTCATTTCTTATCAGTTTAACTTTTATTTACTCGAGTCCTTTTGTCTTATTTCAAACTATGTGACAAACTTCCTCTGCTTGCATTACAGCTTGTTTGTTGTTTAAAAAATTCCCCTGGTTTTTCAATGTTAAATGGTCAATAACTCTATGGTTTAGCAGTGGTGGCCAGACCTGTAGTAACTGAGAGCCATTTTAAAATATATTTTAAAAATTGAGAGCCACATTGAAGCACTATGGGTCATTAAACCCGGCTTGGAAATCCTTCAGTAATCCTTGTAATATATCTTTCATAAATTGCACGCGAGCCGCAATATGAACACAGAAGAGCCGCATGAGGCTCGCGAGCCGTGGTTTAAATTTGGCCACCGTTCGTCTATACTATTGTCTATACGAAACTAATGTAAACAAGACGAACCGATCCTCCATTTTTCCGATTGATTTAATCCCGTGATTTCCCAGACAAACGATTCTCGGAGATCCATACTTATAATTGGAAGTATCGGTAATTTCAGACTGAAACAAAAAAAAACAAAATGGGGAAGGTGGGAGGAACAGATGAATGAAAGGGACGGGGAAGATGTGTGAATTATTAACACGTGAAAAAGTGCGCGCACGGAGAATGAGAAACAGTTATTACAAAACAATTTCGCCACGCTACGAAACAAAAGTTAGTAGCAGATTTATTATTTTTTGTCTTGTTTATACTGCGAACAGATTTTTTTTTAAAGACAGAGAGTTGATTGTTCAAGTCCGTGGTTCCAAAACTGTCATCGATGGGGCATTCTTTGCTCTCTTTGATAATTTCTGTTGAAAAGAGCTAAAGTTAAAGTTTTGAAAAGTTGCGTTTTTATTCCCGTCGTACAGATTACCTGTTTGTCTAGAAAAGTTTAGCCCAAGTAACTGTCGGTAAGTGACTCACACCTGCCTGAATGTAATTAATTTACATTTCTACACAAACGATGAGCAATAATATTTTTATGTAACAATGTTAGTTTAGAACCATCTAGTTACCCAGTAGCTAGCGGCGATCCTAACAATGGAGACACGTGTGCTTTGCCGGGGTGGCGCCAAAGTGGTAGCGGATCGAAGTAGGGAATTCCACCCCTCCTTGTGAGGTCAATTTAGTGGGAGGCATTTTCGAATTCTTGTCCTGGATGTCCGGGTGGCCGCTTCAGAAGCGACCACTCGGGGGGGGGGTCCTCAGCTGTTACGTCCCCTTTGGGGACAGATAGCTGAGAGGGCCTTCCGGGAAGACACATGAAGAGCACGAGGCTCGGACCTGCTGACTTTCTTCCACATGTAGGATCAATAGTTACCCAGTAGCCAACATTTAAATTAATTTTAATATAGCTCAGATAAAGGGGGGTGACATTGTGGGCCCCCTTGAACACAATGAGTGGTAATTTAAAAAAATATTTTTCGCCAGTTACATGCGCGGGAGTGTACTCAACAACTTCACAAAGTTTCATGGCGATCGTATGAATGATGTAGTAAGGCGCCAAAGGACAAACAGTCAGACAAAGTGACACACAGAAATACAATCAAGTTTATATAAATATATATAAATACATATAGAGAGATACTTTGACCACTAAAAAAAACAGGTACTATCAAATGGGATTGCTTGCAATATTGTATTGGTATTGGTAGTATTGTCAATACTTTTTTAAGTATTGGGACGATATTGCAATACTTCTTGAAATTTGATATTGGTATTGGTATTGCCAATAATTATTTTTGATATTGGTATTGATTTTTAACCAATACTAAAAGCAATATTCAATAAATTCTCTACAACATTGGTAGTGAATAGAGCTGAATATAATAAATTTTTCTTTGGTGTCGCCATCTTGCGAGTGGCATTGCCAAACAATTTTTGAATGAGACTGATCAATGAAATGAATGATAATAGAAATCAAATCAAATCTCCATTAGCTTCATGTCTTTTGAATACCATCGATAGAAGATTTTCAAACATGTTTGACAGCATTGATGCTCATCTGGCATCCGTTGTACATCCCAAATGGACTGGATAGATGATGATTTACAGCGTTCGCATCTTTTTGAAGCACTGAAGAGACGCGTTTCACAATCACTGTTGGTTGCTCCTACTGATGATCAGAAAGCAACATCGGCTGCTGCTGATGGTACAGAAAATCAGCCAGACTTCTTCGCTTTATTGTCAGCCAGACAACATCGTGTGAATGATTCACCTGATGTGAATCAAGAAATTAATAATTACTTGGCAGACACTTCAGACAGTATTGCATTATTGGATGCCTATCCACATATCCGTAAAATATAAATAGACCTGAATACAGGACCTTCTTCAAGCGCTGCTGTTGAAAGGTTGTTTTCATTAGGAGGACGAGTATTTTCCCCTCTTCGTTCACGACTGAGCAGTGCGCATTTTGAAATGGTTACTTTTCTTCGCCTGGCTAAGTGGTAACGGCCAAATAGGTGGCGTTACCCTGTGAACTCTACTAAAATTCATCGTTCATCGTTAGTTTTCCAGATGTGATGCAATCCACTGACTCGGTCTGACTGTTTTTACTATAGTATGATGTTTAAACCGTTTATGTATCATTTGCTTTTCTATGACAGTCATTTGCTTCATTCATCCATCCATCCATTCATTCATTCACAATATGTGTACAGTATACATATTAAAAATCTTGTTGCTTAAGGACGTTAAGGTATGCCGACTTATTTAATATGTTGTCAAAGACTTTTGAATGCTTTGAGGAAAACTGATGAAGCAAGTGTTAACTATTGAACAAAATTTGATTAAAAATACATTGTCTAAATTAGCCAAAAATGTTGTTATCGTTTATCGATGTAAGTGATATAGAGCGATGAATTACGTATTTGCGTTTTATTCGTCGAATGACCCAAATATTGGTATTGGTAAGGCAATAATAAATAAATATTGGTATTGGTATTGCAATACTGGTTTTAAAATTATGTTGATATTAGTATTGCCAATAGATTTTACAGGCAGTATTGGTATTGTTATTGCCAATATTATTTTTTTTAGTATTGTTAACAACCCTGATGTAATGATAATCGCGGCCTATTACACTCCGCAATTAACAAACGCTTTACGGATGGTAACAGATTCTAGCTGTGTGTCGATGTAAATAAAGCACAAAACAAAACAAAAAGGTAATAAAACAAACCCGTAAAAACAAAGTTTTTGACTATAAATCCCTTATATATGAGACATAACTAACAGTATTGATTATTTTCAAACATTTACAGACTGAATCTGTCTTAACACAAGTTTGCTTCATAACCCTAGGGGGGGAGGGGTGGGTGGGAGGGGGAGAGGGGAAAAGTCTGGTCACCGATTCGCTTGACCGAGCTCAGAGTGACACGTAAAATGTAAACAAAAGCGCACCGTCGTTTCGTTGGGTCGCCTCAATGCTCAAACTTTCACGTGGCAAAAAAACAATAACAAATCGTGAATTTAAATTACATACCTCATATAAGGATAAACTAAAAATGCATTAATTTAATTACGGTACGTTCGATCGATCTGAAATTTTGATACGATGCATTGTTAGGTAAGACGGGTCCGTGTGCCAAATTTCAGTTCGATCGGATCATTGGAAGTGGGTCATTTTTGACTTCTGTTTTTCCGCCCGCCGAGCCCATGAGATGATGAGAGAGAGACGAGAGACGGCCGCGAAGTTAATATAAGGGATTTAATAAAACAAACCCGTAAAAACAAAGTTTTTGACTATAAATCCCTTATATATGAGACATAACTAACAGTATTGATTATTTTCAAACATTTACAGACTGAATCTGTCTTAACACAAGTTTGCTTCATAACCCTAGGGGGGAGGGGTGGGTGGGAGGGGGAGAGGGGAAAAGTCTGGTCACCGATTCGCTTGACCGAGCTCAGAGTGACACGTAAAATGTAAACAAAAGCGCACCGTCGTTTCGTTGGGTCGCCTCAATGCTCAAACTTTCACGTGGCAAAAAAACAATAACAAATCGTGAATTTAAATTACATACCTCATATAAGGATAAACTAAAAATGCATTAATTTAATTACGGTACGTTCGATCGATCTGAAATTTTGATACGATGCATTGTTAGGTAAGACGGGTCCGTGTGCCAAATTTCAGTTCGATCGGATCATTGGAAGTGGGTCATTTTTCGACTTCTGTTTTTCCGCCCGCCGAGCCCATGAGATGATGAGAGAGAGACAGAGAGAGACGGCCGCGAAGTTAATATAAGGGATTTAATAAAACAAACCCGTAAAAACAAAGTTTTTGACTATAAATCCCTTATATATGAGACATAACTAAACAGTATTGATTATTTTCAAACATTTACAGACTGAATCTGTCTTAACTCAACTTTGCATCATAACCCTAGTGGGGGGGGGAGGGGTGGGTGGGGGGGAGAGGGGAAAAGTCTGGTCACCGATTCGCTTGACCGAGCTCAGAGTGACACGTAAAATGTAAACAAAAGCGCACCGTCGTTTCGTTGGGTCGCCTCAATGCTCAAACTTTCACGTGGCAAAAAAACAATAACAAATCGTGAATTTAAAATTACATACCTCATATAAGGATAAACTAAAAATGCATTAATTTAATTACGGTACGTTCGATCGATCTGAAATTTTGATACGATGCATTGTTAGGTAAGACGGGTCCGTGTGCCAAATTTCAGTTCGATCGGATCATTGGAAGTGGGTCATTTTCGACTTTTGTTTTTCCGCCCGCCGAGCCCATGAGATGATGAGAGACAGACAGAGAGAGAGAGAGAGAGAGAGAGAGAGACAGAGACGGCGGTGAAGTTAATATAAGGGATTTAAAAACATCGATGGATGCAATCTAAACTTATTACTGCACCAATATGTCGTCATGACCGTGGCTAGACAATGATATCCTCCCCTGACATTATTAATGCGAAAATTCTCAATATTTACATATTGATTCAACCGTTTTACCATAATTATACGTGTTTTGATTTATTGACTAGTCTTTGGTTTATTAATTTGCTTTGCTGCTCCCGACTTGATTTTAGATCTAATTATTTTGGACATTTAACATTAATTTGTTAAGTACATTTCAATTAAAAAATGTGTTGGACTATAAAAAAATAATGATCTTGCCTTCTGAAGAATCTAAATTACAATTCTCATCAATCGAATTTTTTGCCGTAATTTATTTGCTTGATTATACATTTACAGATAACAATGAAGATATTTCAGCACTGGTGAACAGACAATAAATTACTCCTAAAAACGTTATATCAACCTCTGTGTCGGCCATCGCGTGCCCTTAAGGCGCTCCTGCACGCTGATTGGTTTTGCGCCCCTTGCAATCATCTTTGATGGTTGTTGTTGTTGTTGTTGTTTTTGGTTGTTTTTTGTTGTTGTTTGAATTCCATTAAACCCTCCTGCGTCCTCTGATAGAGACATATTCAAACGTCAAGAATATTGAAATATTTTTCCAAAACATACGTAACACCGACTGATGTGAAATGCGCGTCCTGGAATGAATGGTATTCCTCGGAAGTTGTAAAGGGTTTTTTTTTAGTTGTGAATATTTGAAAGAGATTTTTTTTATGGGATTGATTCTACGACCATTTCTCTAATTATTTTGTCGGTGCTCGCTGGGTCACAAAGTTCAAATGATTGGACGTGACCTGATTCATTAAACAGCTCGAGTTTCATTCGTCTCATGTTGGGTCTGTTTGGATTAATGATAGTTCAATCACATTAGTGTAAAATTTGTATTTGTTTTTGTTTTTTACAGTTTTCATTTATATTAACCTTTCTCTTAGGCCTAAAAATAAAAACGAAATATATAAAAAGGAGAAGGAATGGGGAAATATATAAAAAGGAGAAGGAATGGGGAAATATATAAAAAGGAGAAGGAATGGGGAAATATATAAAAAGGAGAAGGAATGGGGAAATATATAAAAAGGAGAAGGAATGGGGAAAAAACTAGCCTTACGTTAATTTCGTTTTCCCCACTTTTTTTCTAACAAAGTAAGATCTGTAATACTAATTTATATGATAACGAAATGGTTATATCGAGTTCCATTTTCTAGAGCCATAATTGTGCGCTATTAACTAGTTAAGTCATTATAGCCCAGGAGAACATGTTTTCCCGTTTGTTGGACAAACAAATAAAACATTACCAATCATTCGGAGGCTCCCAAGCTTTTCCACATCTTGCAATATCTTGAAAATATTTTGCCATTTTCGCACTACCTTAACTTCCTACACAAAAAAACAAACAAAAAAACAAGTAAAGTCTGTTTTGAAAGAACTAAGCTAGATTCGTCAGTTCGTCTTCAGGAGCACAGTAAAAACTTAAGAAGTTAGCTTTCAGGAGTACAGTAAGAACTTATTAAGAAGTTAGCTTTCAGGAGAACAGTAAGAACTTATTAACAAGCTAGCTTTCAGGGGCAGAGTAAGAACATATTAAGAGGCTAGCTTTCAGGGGCAGAGTAAGAACATATTAAGAGGCTAGCTTTCAGGAGCGTAGTAAATACATTAAGAAGCTAGTTTTCAGTGGCAAAGTAAGATTTTATTAAGACGCTATCTGTCATGAGCACTGTAAAAATATTTATTAAGAAGTCTTTGTTCGCAGACCAAAGATTCTCGTTGTCTCATGCACTGTTATGTTTTTTTCTCATGTTTACCCCGCAATATCTTATTTTGCTTATTTATTTTTTCCTGTTCAATTTGCTCATCGCAACGCTTATAACGAGTACCCTACTAAATGAAAGTTACCCATCATTATTTGTCGTTTTTGTTGTTGCTAGTGGGGTTTTTTGTTCAATATTTTAAAATTTTATTTTACGTTAATTTTTAGACTACAAATCAAAACGTGACATGATTTTTTGCTCTCATCCCCTGAGCTCAACTTTGAGAATCCCTGCAATAAACGTTGCTTTGATTGTAGAGCTGCGACAGCTTAGGGCCTGCATCGTCGCTGGGGTTATGTGAATGTGAGATGAGAAGAGGGGAATTGATGATAGGTATAGACAGCTATTGAGATAAGGAGTGTAACATAGAACCAATAGAGGGAGAGAGAAAGAGTTGGTATATTGGGAGAGACAGATGGTGAGATAAGGAGTGTAACATAGAACCAATAGAGGGAGAGGGAGAGAAAGAGATTTTATGTTGGGAGAGACAGATGCATAAAGCAATTAACTCTAATTTAGAAATACAACACAAAGATAACTTAATACAACCCTCAGATAGACATAAGGATAAAAACACCTTACTTATTCCGTATGCAAGAACAAACTCATACAAATTTTCGTTCTTCCCGTCCGGAATTCGGGCGTGGAATGGGTTGCCTGAAGAAACCAGGAAAGCCAACACTTAATCAACATTTAAAACTCTAATAAGAATGCAGGACTAAACACAAACCATAGATAAGCGTAGGACGCAATAATCTTTTGTATAGAAGGTGCGTCTGAAACAGATAAGATAAGAAGATAAGGAGTGTAACATAGCACCAATAGAAGGAGAGGGAGAGAAAGAGATTTTATATTGGGAGAGACAGATGTTAGAGAGCAGGAGAATTATAGTGTGTATTGGGATAGACGAAGTGTGCGATTGAACGAAGAGATAGAGAGGGGGTGAATGGGGCGGTGCATTGAGACAGACTGATGGTGAGACAAAGAGGGTGAGATGGTCGGGGAAGAAATTGTGAGATGTGACGAGATGGGGGAGAGACAAAAGAATAGAGAGAGGCATTGTGGTGGAGATAGAGAGGGGAAAATATGGGAAAAGTAGGTAGAGGAGGATAACATGATAAGAATGTGAAGTAAGGAGTGGACTTAAATGTAGATATTAAAGAGGAGATCGCGGGATTTAGAGAAATTGTCAGATGGGAGATATAGAGGGGCGAGGACAGGAGATCGATCAAGAAAAAGAACGATAACTAGGGGAATATCGGGGACGATTGAGAGAAGAACCAAAAGATAAGATAGAGAGACGAAGATTGGAGATAGGCGAGATTTGAAAGCAGAGAGGGGGAATATATGGGACGGGGAGTATAAATATATTTATTTATTTATTTATTTCTGGTCACATAATTCTCCTTGATTTTTTGTATGGTACCGAACAAAGTGAAGAAATAAAATGAAAATAAATAAAATTAATGCGTCTGAAATTTAGTGGCATTATTTAGTAGTCCGAGAGAAATGGCTACACGGCTAAGCATCTTGAGACACGACCAGAATAGTTTACACGTTTATGCCGTGGTCGATCAAAAGCGACCCGTAGTGGAAACTACCTCATAACACTCAGACGCTCATCACCCAGAATAAGACTGAGCATTGTCCAACACGAAGTTATTTCGGCTGTTTGTCCGAGTGCCAGGCGTCGGACGGGAATTCGGAAGGATTGAGTTTCGAAAAATTTGGGAAGTTATACCCACTTGATGAAGAGAGTTTTAAGTTGTATCTTCTTATCTTACCTTATCTATACAGACGCTCCTTCTAAGCAGAAGATGATTGCGTCCACAGACCATGACGGATTATCTGTTGGCAAGTGATGCAGCGTTCACAGGCCACGGCTATGAGGGTTCCATGCATTACCCAGCCGCCTAACTAGTGTTAGGTACCCATTCGGAGCTGGGTGACTCAGAGACGCCCTAAGCCCCGGGAACAAATCCCTGCCTTCACATGGATTCGAACCCGTGATCATCGAGCGCATTGCCACCCCACTCTACCACCACGTCCCCAAGTTTTAATAAAAGCTGACCTCAAAAGAGTGTGTCACATATTTAATAGTCTGAAGCTAACAGTTTGCGCTTAGTAAGCTCTAAATCTAAATGATAACATAGAAAAAAACGAATACTTTC
The DNA here is from genome assembly GCA_944989445.1 of Ampullaceana balthica. Lineage (NCBI taxonomy): Eukaryota > Metazoa > Mollusca > Gastropoda > Lymnaeidae > Ampullaceana > Ampullaceana balthica. The sequence goes on along the minus strand of CALYLW010000304.1, from coordinate 233,462 downwards.
GCGATCTTTTCATTTCATATCATCTTATAAAAATGATCTTGAGAAAAAATAACTACGATTAGGCCTACTGTTTGGCCAAAAGTTTGCCTACTGGTTGCCATTAGTTAAGCCTATAGGTAACGAACATTTTTATCTTCTTGCAAGACAAAATACAACTAATTCACAAAACACCAACAATTGTTGTCCTTTTACAAAATGCTAATTATTGCTAGCAAAAATACATTTCGTTTTTTTTTAATGGTCTTGTTTTATTATTATTATTACACGCTTTTATTTAAGTCACACTGTTTGTATGTTGTATCTATCCATCCGTCCTTCCTTCGAATCTTGAAACGTAAAATTAAACCACTTCTGGTGGTCCTAGAGATCTCAAAATTTTACCACAGATAGATCTTGGATGACAATACATTGTATCAAAATTTCAGATCGATCGAATTTACTGTAATTAAATAAATCAATTTTTAGTTTATCTCTATTTATCACTATTTAGAATGTATAGTCGTCTGCTATAGTTGACCTCCACGGCTCACTGGTTTCACTCCAGCCCTCGTTTACTGAATCCCGTGTTTACACCAAGGGCAGGGGAGATCAGCGCGTTTCAGTCTGTAAATGTTTGTAAATAAAAGCGTGTCCTTTAAAAAAAAGATTTTTTTACATTTTACTTATTACTTTCATTTTAACCTGGTGAATGGCTCATGACTTAACAGTCATAGAGCACAGCGAAATGTCACTACTTCGATTGTAATATAAACACGCCACAACTTCTATTGTTGTATAGCAATGATAACATTTGACCCCACTATTGTTGTATAGCAATGACACCCCTTGGCTACTCTATTGATGTATAATAACAATGACACCACTTGAACCCACTATTGTTGTATAGCAATGACACCATTTGACCCCACTATTGTTGTATAATAACAATGACACCACTTGACCCCGCTATTGTTGTATAATAACTATGACACCACTTGGCACCACTATTGTTGTATAATAATAATGACACCACTTGACCACACTATTGTTGTATAATAAAATGGCACCACTTGACCCCACTATTGTTGTATAATAACTATGACACCACTTGGCCCCCACTATTCTTGTATAATAACAATGACACCACTTGACCCCACTATTGTTGTATAACAACAATGACACCACTTGGCCCCACTATTGTTGTATAATAATAATGACACCACTTTACCCCGCTATTGTTGTATAATAACTATGACACCACTTGACCCTACTATTGTTGTATAATAATAATGACACCACTTGACCCCACTATTGTTGTATAATCAAAATGACACCACTTGACCCCACTATTGTTGTATAATAACAATGACACCACTTGACCCCACTATTGTTGTATAATCAAAATGACACCACTTGACCCCACTATTGTTGTATAATAACTATGACACCACTTGGCCCCACTATTGTTGTATAATAACAATGACACCACTTGGCCCCACTATTGTTGTATAATAACAATGACACCAATTGACCCCACAATTGTTGTATAATGACAATGACACCATTTGACCCCACTATTGTTGTATAATAACAATGACACCACTTGACCCCGCTATTGTTGTATAATAACTATGACACCACTTGGCACCACTATTGTTGTATAATAATAATGACACCACTTGACCACACTATTGTTGTATAATAAAAATGGCACCACTTGACCCCACTATTGTTGTATAATAACTATGACACCACTTGGCCCCACTATTCTTGTATAATAACAATGACACCACTTGACCCCACTATTGTTGTATAACAACAATGACACCACTTGGCCCCACTATTGTTGTATAATAATAATGACACCACTTTACCCCGCTATTGTTGTATAATAACTATGACACCACTTGACCCTACTATTGTTGTATAATAATAATGACACCACTTGACCCCACTATTGTTGTATAATCAAAATGACACCACTTGACCCCACTATTGTTGTATAATAACAATGACACCACTTGACCCCACTATTGTTGTATAATCAAAATGACACCACTTGACCCCACTATTGTTGTATAATAACTATGACACCACTTGGCCCCACTATTGTTGTATAATAACAATGACACCACTTGGCCCCACTATTGTTGTATAATAACAATGACACCAATTGACCCCACAATTGTTGTATAATAACAATGACACCACTTGACCCCACAATTGTTGTATAATAACAAGGACACCACTTGACCCCACTATTGTTGTATAATATTTATGACACCACTTGACCCCACGATGGTCTAACAATGCCACCATTGCGCCACACAAAAACTAAAACTCATCAGAGTTGATGGACCTTCAGCCGAGGAAGAAATTAGCGCATTTAAACTACGTCAACGGGATTCAGAGGCGTCACTAGGGTTGATGTCGCCCAGTGGCTCTAGGTGTCACTCCCTCATGACTTTCCCTATAGACCTCTTTCCGAGTCTGCCAGTACTAATAACGGGAGCATACAGAATTTTACATTTTTGTGTTACCCCCGGTAATGGTGTCACCCGGTGCGGTCCGCTTCCGCACCACTCTAATGACGCCTCTGAAAGGGGTTGTCAACAAATTTTTAACGAATGAAGACCTGAAAATATAAAAAAATCTGCTGGATCTTAAAATGACTCTATCTGATAGAGGTGGCAATGCGATTTGTTGAATTAGCCAATATTATGAAATTTTTCGACACTGATAGCAGTGGGCAAAAAATTTACATGAAAATTTAGATTGCAAACCTCTGCCGGAAAGTGTTTTAGTTTGTTTTTTGTTTTGTTTTTTTTTGTATGTGCGTTTAACGGTTACGATAGATTTACGAATGAGGGGCCGTCCAATAAGTACGTCACGCTCCATAGGGGGAGGGGGAGTAAGAAAGTGTGACAGTTTGTGACAGGGGGAGGGGGTGTCCAGCCATGTGTGACGTCACGCTGTTTTATATTAAATTTTGATTATTTTGTTAATAAAAAACAAAAAATTTGTTTCAAAGTATGACGCCTTGTCCGAGATGTGTGACAGTTTGTGACAGGGGGGGAGTTAAAAATGGTCCAAAATAGCGTGACGTACTTACTAAGCGGATTGGTCTGAAAAAATTTCATTCACAGTAGCGGTTTCAAGGGAAGCTATGTGCGATCATTTATTTCATTGAAACTGCATTTGTATCGTCTGCGTAGGGCAATGAGACAGAATTGTGCAAATGAGTGTACGCCAGAGAGTGAGTGAGAAATATAAATAATGAATATGACGTTGCGTATTACAGTACAATTTTAAACGAAATTTCAATGCATTCCCTTATTAAAAAACGAAATGTGTTCAAAAGGGGGGGGGTGCACATTTATTATAGTTTGTCCCCGGGCGCAATATTATCTCTGATTTTAGTTCATTAAGAACAACCTCACATGTGTCTACAATAGACGAGATCTCATAACGATCTGCAATCTGCGTGTGTTTTTAACGACGCGTCGTGTTTGGCACATGTACGCCATCCTACCCACTTGACATTAACCCCAATTTAAACACATTTTATTTTTGAACACGAGACATGCGCGTCCCCACCCTTCCCCGCGGGCGTGGGTCATTCACATAAGTGACATGTCGGGGTTGTCTTAATGAACTAGTCAAACAGTGGCAAAACCAAGGTTGTCGAGCTGCATGCGGCTTTTCTGTGTTCCCATTGCGGCTCGCGAACAATTCATAAATTGTTTTAAAAATTGGTCTGAAATACATAATATAAAAAATAAATGACAATTTTAAAAAAAATTACAGAAGCAAAGTGTAAAAAATTATTTACGCTTGGTTTAATTTATAAAAGTTGAAGGAAGAGATTGTTTTTTTTAGTTAGTTGTTCATTAAATATGTAACATATCTGGTTCCAATTAAGGTAAAGATCCGCATTTCGATATAACGACCATAAATATTACTAGAGTTAGTATCTTACTTTTTAAAAGTTTAAATCTAAAACGTGGACTAAATTCATAAGAATATCCAGGAAGTAATTTCAATATTAGATTTTTTTAAAGTCCAGACTTGGGGGGCGTCCATAAAGAACGTCACGCTATTTTTTTACCATTTTTGCCCCCCCCCCGTCCGTCACAAACTGTCACAAATCTCGGGACCCCCCCCCTAAAGTACGTCACACTTTCGAAAAAATAAATAATTTACCCCTAATTAAAATACTTAAATTACAATTCACTATTAAACTGTATTAAAATATAAAGTTTCCACATAAAAGTAGGGATGTACCGGATTCAAGACCCGAACACTCTATCTGGTATGGTGCAGGAGGAGTTGCATGTCGGCATGTGCAAGCGTTACAGACATTTCAAATCTATAAACGCAATTTTTCCAAGGGAAATTGCTTTAAAAATGAACTCGCAAATATATAATAGTTAGTACAGGAGAATTTTAAGCATTTCCACCACAAAAGTTCAGTGGGTTATAATTATCAACCATAAGATAAAACAACAAATGGTTGCAGCTTTTGTGATAAAGTGTACTTACATCAGTATTTCATACATTTATTTCAAATGTAAACAAATAAATATGTTTTAATTACATTCCTGATAATAAATCCTTAGAAAAATTATACACACAATATTTTATGTAAACTGCAACTTTTGTAAATTAAATGTGCATTTTTTAAAAAAATGTATTTGAAAATACAAAGTAGCAGTTCAATTTCACATTAAAACGTTTATTTAAAAATGCCTATTACCTCTAATTCCTTCTTTTTTTTATCATTTCAAATGTATTCTTTATATTGCTAGTTTACTCCTCACGAATGTATTTCCATTTTAAATAATTACAGACGAGATATGGAAAAGTGGTTTTCTTATTCATATATATGTCACCGGCACTGTGTGAAATTCAGGCACTCTATTAAATGCCTAGCATTGTATGATGCTGAGTTTTAGGAAAAGCATGAAATCATTGCTACTTCATATATTGCCTAGACATTCTATAGAATGCCGAGTTGCCGTGCGGCAAAGTATGTAACTTGCATAACCCCCACCATTTGTCCCGCCACTAATGTTGGCGGTGGCGCTTGGGTCGTTGTTTGATGATGGCGATCGAAGCCTGTAAGTGTTGAACGTTATTGCAAGACAGCTTTTACCTGGTACGAGGTTCCATTACCACAGGGAGTCTCCAAACTTTTCTGCCGGAGGGCCGCATTAACTGTCAAACAGCAGTTTGGGGGCCGACTACACACAGTTTTGTGGTTAACTACATGTTAACTAAATAGTCTCTTTTTTAGATTAAAAGGTCTCCAGGGACCTGATGAAAGGGCCTCGCGGGCCGCATATGGCCCACGGGCCGTAGTTTGGAGACTCCTGCATTACCACATCACAGACAGTATTGCCAAAATTCTTCTCACGTCGTCAGTGTATATCATTCTGCTGAGATTCCAAAGACGTTCTTTCGGAACGTTTCCCCGTGGATCGCTGTGTGACCTTTTCGGACAGGAATCACGCCATGTTGATATGCAACGACGGTTCTACGATGAGTTACTAAAGTAAGAGCCATAAAGTACGTCACACTATTTTTGACCCTTTTAAACTCCCCCCTCCCCCTGTCACAAACCCATCACACATCTCGGACACGCCCCTAAAGTACGTCAGACTTTCGAACAAATGTTTTTGTTTTATTTAAAAAATTAATTAAAATTTAATATAGAACAACGTTACTTCAAACGTGGCCGGACATCCCCCTCTCCCTTGTCACAAACTGTCACACTTTCTTACATCTCCTCCCCACCCCCTTTGGAGCGTTACGTACTTAATGGACGGCCCCTTACCGAAACTAGTTACCAAAAATTATATGACGATGTGAAAAAGGCTAAGACGACCATTAGGCAAGAACCACGGGACTATTGGCTGTTGAAACACTATGATGTGATGATGGTGGAAAATAAGAGTAAGTTGATCTACCCTGTTAAAGAAGGTGTAAATGCCATTCAGTTTTACGTCGTGGACTCCGAGTTATTTGACATACTTCATAAGGTCCATTTGGCTATTGGTCATGGAGGACAGGGCAGAATGTTAAAAGAACGTTCACCCAAATACAAGAACGTTACCCGTCATGATATTGAACTGTATATTAACCTTTGTGAACTATTCCAGAAAAAGAACAAAAAGGCGTCAAAAAAGACATTGCGGTCAAGCCAATGTTTTTTTTCTTAATTCAACTCCCGTTGTCATGTCGATCTCATCGACTTTCAATCCCATCCTGAAGAGGAATACAAGTTTATAATGGTGTATCAAAAATAAAATGGAATCCAAATCGAAGCTCAAAATACACGCCATAAGAATGAAAAGGGGTTCCAACAAAAAATTTCCTTTTTCGCCTTTGGGAGCCACTGTTCGAGTTCCGATTCCCGATGTTGACAAACGGTGGGGAGACTCGCGAAATCTATTGGCAGTTGTAATGAGCATGACAGAAGATGGCTTTTATCACATTGGAACTACACAAGGAATCATAAATCAACTATATGCAAGATCAAAATTCATCATATGTCCATAAGATTTAATGAAAGCGGAAGACGTTCCTTACCATGAAATAGCTTTCCCATCTGCTGCTATTTCTCAGTCCACAGGAAGCGGCCAAGGATTCGTTAGTTATATGTACAAGTCAAAATGCCAAACTATGAGGAGTCTTTGTGTGAAAAAGAAAATTAAGTGCAATTTAAAATGTCATTCCAGTCTTCCGTGCTGCAACAAGTGGCCATTCCAGTTGTGTTCTGCTTGTTTTAATCGGAAACAAAATCATCTCATTATTTATCAATTCTTAACTAATGCCACAATATGAAGTGCATTTGTGAAAGAAGAAAATTAATTACGGTACAATTATATGTGTGACTTATGTATTACCTGCTGTAGCAAATACTTCAATCTCATATCATCTCTGATGTAATTGTTTTTAGGGTGTGAACATCATATGCTTTATTTGGTATTACTTCCGCTTTAAAATACATAATTGCTCTAATGACACTTTTCCTAAACGTAATACGGCATTCTATAGAATGTTTAGGAAAAGTATGCACAAATTTTTACAAGTTTCATACTTTGCCTATAACATCAGGCATTCTATGCATTGACTAGGGATTATACAAAGTGCCGTATTTCACACATTTCCCGGTTACATATATAAAAACATTATGCTTTAAATACAACCTATTTATAAAGAATGTTTTTTTTTAAATTAAATTATTTTAAAACAAATTTGCTATAAAATTAATTCGTCTGAAAAAGAGTGAGAGAACACGTTATTTTTTTTCATATCGGTGTGCATTTAAAAAGTGTATTTCCCTTCAGCACCACACCGTAAAGCACTTGTACTGACATATGCATTATCAAGCTTTTATTGCGAAACCTTTTTATGAGCTATTAATGTCTAATATTGCTAAACTGAAACAATTTAACCTTTCAAAATAAAATATTTAATTGACAAATAATTTTAATATATATGATATTAATTATTAAAAATCTGTTTTTGGGAACAATAGCAACTCTATTACCTTTTAATTCACTTATAGTTATACTAATGACGGTGTTGCATTTAAAACACGTATATTTTTTGTTTCAGAAAACTATAAAAATTAAATACTAAATGCAATTTATCTGCATGAAATCTATTTATTACGCTATTCGGGAGTTTGGAAAAATATCTACTACTAAAGAGGCTTGCCTCTTTACTTCGATCCCTCTGTTAGGGATATAATATAAAATAAAAAGGAACCTTCTGGACTCCCTTACCTGCAGTACAGACGGACGTCACTAAGACTAATTAAACTAAGCATTTGCCCCCCTTTCACTGTTTTATTTAAATAATAAATAAAACTTAATATAATTTGTTACGCGAGAGCAACACGCTTTGGATACCGATATTTTCTTTGTTGTTAACATAACTATATACTTGATGATAATTTAAAGACAATGTCATGTAAAGTAAATGTTAATTATTTATAGACAGATGTATATAATCTTTAAAGATTAAAATATTTTTATAGTAAGACATTTACGATGGTGACTGTATAATATATTTTGAAAGAACAGAAATGACGCATGCTATTATTAATGCGTATGTTAGGAGTTGTATTAATTAAAAAAATTTCATAAATTGTGAATGAATAAACTTGGTGTATTTGAAAGGAACGTATTTTCGTGTTGTTACAAGACAATCTATTAATTCTTTAGTACAATTTGTGACAACAGTGGTTGAACCATTGCTAGCGAGCTACATGCAGTTTTTTTTATGAGTTCACATTGCATTACACTAACTATTTATGTAATACAAACTGTTCGTTTGAAATATAAAATATCAAAATTAAATTTAATGGGTTATTTGTAGATACCACCCCCCCCCCGAAAAAACACCAACAAAAACGTTGTCTCAAACACAAGTTTGAATGTAATTTAGGCTTGAATTCAATCTTAAAAGTTGAAGGAAGTGATTTGTTCCTGTTTGGTTGGTTCTGTAAACTGTTAAATTTATGGATGTGAGGCCTGGACACTAATGGCAGCCACTGAAAGCAAGCTGCAGGCATTTGAAAACAAATGCATGGGGTAAATATTTCAGATCTCCTATTTAGAACACAAGACCAATGAATATGTCTGGGACAGAATAAACTCTTTTGCGGGTCATCAAGAAATCATTATAATAACAATTAAGAGACGTAATATGGCATGGTTCGGTCATGTACTGCGACATGATACCCTGACAAAAATGATCCTTCAATGCACTGTAGAAGGGGGCCGCCGAAGAGGTCGACAACGGAAAAGCTGGCTGGACAACATACAGGAATGGACAGGGATGAAATTGCATGAATTATTGGCCGCCGCTCAAGATAGGCAAATGTGGAGATCATTATCTGTTGATGTGTCCATTTGCTCATATATGTGTCCATATATATATATATATACTAGTGTATTACCCGTCAAAAAATGACGGAAGTTTTCAAAATGGATATATTTCAGTTTCTGTAATTGTCACTTTTGCATGAAAGCCGCATAGTAAATAATCAGAAAATGTAGAGACCAAGAGAGAAAAATTAAATCTCTTTTCCATATTGAACAATTTAATGCGGACGTTTGAAAAAAGTGTGTGTGTTTTTTTACAGTATTTTTTTTTCAAGGTTATTTTTTTAGCGGTGCACTTTCTAAAGTCTAGCGTTACGAACGGACATAGCAGAGTATATATTTTGATTATATATACGAATATATGTGTTATGAGAAAACCTCCAAGCTTAGGCTTCGCGTTATATAAGTTTGCAGGAATAATAATGATATAAGCATGATAATAGTGCATAATGAATTACACACAGCACAAAGTGCTACTGCAGCAAAGAATTTTAAAGTTCGAAGTATTAACAAATATTGCTGAGGAGTCAGCCGGACGTTAACTTGTGGCATTGAATAGTGCGCACCAATTATGAGTGCACCAATAATACAGCACAGTGCCTTAATAATAAAGTATGTGACTGTAATGTGATCCACATCACGCACATCTGTGATTTGAAGCCGTTTAAGCTTCATCGATAATTATGACTTGTCAGTTTATTCGCCCATTTGTCCATACATTATTACCACAACATTACCAAAACATGTAAAAAAATAATAAAATGTAATTTTACACATGTTAATAACAAAGAACTATTCATGTTGCATGAAACGTAGTAAGCAATGTTTGTCACAGGGTAACAGAAAAGATTAAATTATCAACTGTTAATCATATTTACAATCTATATATATAATTCTCTTCGTGGTCGGACCCTGCGAGGCAACAAGAAGCTGCATGTGCAACAGAGCGTGACGAATGACCCTCGCTCGGGTCAACTAAACACTGTTTGCAAGCGTGGTGGGATGAATTGAAAAAATAAAACAAACCCGTAAACACAAAGTTTTTGACTATAAATCCCTTATATGTGAGACATAACTAACAGTATTGATTATTTTCAAACATTTACAGACTGAATCTGTCTTAACTCAACTTTGCATTTTTTTTTAATTTTTAAAAATGTCTGTTTGTGCCCGTTCTTTAACCCCTTTATTGCCAACACTAGCTGATTTAGTTACGGGTGAAGACTTCCTGAAAAACACAGTTGTCAAAATGGGATGGGTTTGGGAAAACGACTGTGATTGATTGAAAAGAAGGAATTCTGGAGAGAACTGCGGCGTAGCATACGCCGCAGACTTGCTCATCATAGACAGTGCAAAGAACGGATGGGGGTGAGAGTACAGACACAAAAAGCAGCACAAAGTTAGTAAAAAAATAGCGAGTAAACATGGAGACACCCACACTGAGGTTGTTGTTACCCGCCTCCCATTTAATACGACCATCCCTTAAACATAAACTGTGATTAGCCGACCCTAGCGAGGGTTAGTCATGTTTATGGTTGTTAATTGCGTGTTGTTGTTTTCTGTTGTTTTTTAAAACGATTATCGATTATGTAACTCTGATTTTAAACAGATTATCGTTTTATAGCTGACTTCATAGAAGTTAGGGGTGTACCGACTTTCTCCTGCAAACGTCTAGAAACCAACAATGAGTTGGCAGTCCCCCCCCCCAAACCGACGTTCACTCGCGTTGTTTTGATTTCTTCGTGCTGTAGTTTGTGTCCGTTATTTCTCCACTTTCTTTGCACTCTCCATGAGCAAGTCTGCGGCGTATGCTACGCCGTGGGGCGTCTAGTTTAATATAAACGTGTTAGTAATTCACATAAACATTTTTAATATTGTCAAGTCAACACCTTTTCAAGATCTATTATGACTTGTCAGTTTATGCGCCAATTGATCCATACATTATTACCTTTACATTATCAAAAACATGTAAATAAGAAATTGTAACTATTTACACATATGAATAACAACGAACTATTTATTTTGCATGAAACCTTTGAAGTAAAGTTAATCACTGGATAAAAGAAAATATTACAGTATCAACAGGTAATCGTATAAAAATGTAATATACACATTTTAGGAATTGTAATAAACGTTTTCATTATTGTCATGTCAGCACCCCTTCCAGTTCTATATTAAAAGCAAAGATTTTTCATTCCAAATTAGTCTAAGACGCATTAAAATATTACATGTAAATAACAATTTTAAAAAACTATTGTTTGGAGAAGTCCGATTTTTAAATATGTTATTCTTTTAAACATACAAATTTGCAATCTCAAAGTATTTAAAAGAAAAGCAAAGGCTGAACTGAAGCATAAGTTGGCAAATTTCATTTGCAGTAATAAATAATGGCTTTGTAGTTCAAAACGCATCGAAACTTGACAACCAAACGACAACCAATTGTAAATTTCATAAGCCGAAAAACGAATGTTATATATTAATATAGAAAATTACATTTATAATTACGTACGTAATATTGACATGGACACATACACAAAAACGGTCATTTAACACACAAAAATAATAATAATATGAATCACATCAAATAAAACATGGCTCTTTTTACTTCGTTCCCTTCACACATTAATAAAAGCTCAAATAATGACGTCACGTCACAATATTTTATGGCGAGAAACACATTTTGTTAATCTCGAAAGCAACATTTTTACTTATTTTTTTTTATCGGGAGTTCCCTCGCATAGCGTCACGGACAGACACTACAGACGTGACAGAGATTGCAAATTATGTATATTGAGATATATATCTAATATATAAAGCTCAGTTGGTGTTTGTATCTTTGTATGTTTGTATGTTTGTATGTTTGTATGTTTGTATGTTTCACTTTTCGACTTTCTGTTAGACAGCTACGGAAATACCAAATGACGGACGGGTTCAAATTTGGCAGGACGGTTCCTTTTACCCTGAAGGTGGTTTTAAGTTAGTTTTTGTAATTGTCCCTTTTGCCCGAATGCCGTAAATTAAATAATCAGAAAATGCAGCGTCAAAGAATAAAAAATGTAACCTCATTTCTGTATTGAACAAATTTACGCGGACGTTCAAATGCCGTTCAAAGCGAGTTACTTTTGGTGACGTTTTTTCCCCAATACTTTATTTTCAGTGGTGCGCATTCAAAAAATATTATAATGTCTAATTACGGTGCGCAAATTTTCGTGTACGCTTCATAATTTGACCTGTGTAGTACAAAGAATTGTCATTTTCTTTACAGTTACTTTCTATATATTAGATAGACACGTAAACATATTTAATTACAACTGCCACACGATGCATTAGATTAATTGTTTACACGTTTAAATTTAATTGCGAATTTGTTTTAATTATTTTCTGTTCCATAACTCGACAATAAATAAAAGCCTATTTATGTAATAATTGTGTCAGTATTTTTTTCAAGGCTTCATTTTTAGCGGTGCGCGTTCTAAAATCTTTTATCGCCTGACTACTGTGCGCACATTTTCGTGTACGCATCTTAAATTTAGCTTTGTCCTATTAATAAAACATTTATATTTTGTTTGTCTTTTACATAAGCTATTGTCTTTTACATAACCTATACACTTATACTATTTAAACTTAGGCTACCGGAACTATTAACATAAGTAGATTAAACTAAATAAAGTGATCCTGAAAACGCTTAATTATTTTGTATTGCGAATTGAATATGTTATTTTCATTCCTTTGATGATGGATTAACATAGGCCATTTTTAAAATCAATTATTGTCATGGTTTCACATGCGTTTTTAACATAAAATTGATTTGTTTTGTTTTGTTTTTTAAATTAGGAATATAGCCTAATTTCTTTATTTATCTTTATTATCTTTATCTCATAGACGCTGTTGCAAATATTGTATTAATTACAATTGTGTTACTATGCAGTGTCGTAAATATATAAGAGCTTTTTTAGTGACGACAGTGGCAGAGATCTTTTGGAAAAATGTCAACAAAGCAGTGGCCTTTTTTAATGGATACAAACAAACAAACATAAAAATATCAACTGAGCTTTATATATTAGATATGCGTTTAATTATTTTATATCAATTATTTTCACGATGCATTGTATTAATATTTTACATGTAATGAATAAAATTGGGATTTTTTAATATTTAATTCATAACTCGACATTTAATTAAAATCCATAGATGTAGAGAGTTTATTTTATGTTGAAAGTGATGGCCTATGTCAAATAAACTTACACTTTAAAACAGTTTACTTAAGCTTTATATACACGATTCATTATAAACTTTCGCTACCGAACGTATTAACAAAAGTTGACTAAATTTAATGAAGTGATCCTGAAAACGCTTAATTAATATGAATTGCGAATTGAAAATGTTTTTATGTTCATTCTTTTGTATTCAGAATAGCATAGGCCATTTCTAAAATTGCCTTTTAATCATTTTTAAGATGCGCTTATTAACAGGCGGTTGAATCTTTTTTTAATTTTATTTTTATTTTTCAGATATAAAATCTGGTGTGTGTGTGTATGCATTGTATATAATTTACAAAATATGATGCCTTATCAGAAATAGGGAACAAAAAAAATTATTCCTTTTTGAAATTATACACATTGCTTATAAACCGTAGATATAAATCGTAAAATATAGAGACATAAAAAAATGTATATACTATTTCCCTGTGTAAATAATTATGAATACTACAAAAGGAGGAGTTATTTTCATCCAGTACATTTACTTTATAACATGGCTTTATTTTATGCGGCCAGATTTCTATATTGTCTAAATATGGTGTGCACATTTTTTATATCACTTTAATACGACTGGTTGTTTTTTTTTAAAAGTATTTTAGAAAGTACATTTATAATTTTGTTTATTTGCGCTATGAATCACTTAGCTTTTGCTTTTTAAAGGGATAGTGCCACATGTTCTTTATCTCATAGACGTGGTTACAAATATTATATAACTTACAATTGTGATACGATGCAGTTTCGTAATTATATATTAAATTTTTTAATGATGAGGGTGGTAGAGCTCTTTCGGAAAACCTATAAGTTATGCTAATTTTGTACAAGTGGGAATGAAATTGTAAATTTAGTTATTTTGGTCGGCAAGAATCATTATTTAATAAATCATATCTTTTAAATAGTAAGGTTATGTTAAAAGGCACTGCATTAAATGAAAACAACTCACGCGGTAAAATGGCATATCTCTGTTTCTCATAAGATTTTAACTAAATAGATGAATCTGAAATTTAACTTGGCAAATAAAAATTGTAATAACCAACAACTAATACTTGGATAAAGGGTGAGCACACTCCCGCTACAAAGTGCGGGTATTTTCTAGTAGTAAATATATATAAAAATCAATGTATGTATGTATGCATGTCTGTTATAGCTGACTAAACCATTCATCCGATCGCCATGAAACTTTTGGAGACTTTTGAGAACGCTCCCGGGATGGAAATAGGCTACTTTTTTCAAAATTTAACACTCATGGGGCGCTGGGGGCCCATAATGAGAATTTTTTCTTATATGAGCTATATAAAAATTAGTTTAAGGCTTAGCTGCTTGGAAAATGAATGGATCTTGACTAAACTTGGTACATAACAACTTGATAGCCTATATTAAAATACTATAGGGCAATAATTTCATAATGTCCATTTCTTCGGGGCTGGGGGCCCAAAATGTCTTTTTTCTTAAACGTTTAAGATTTTATTCCAAATTCAATTATTAAAGATCTTGAGAAATATAGATAAATATATCCACTATAAAATTGATTGAAATAAATAGGTCTTTTGAACTTCATATCTTGCACTAATGGGGCCCTGGGGCCCTTAATGTCGTTTTTGCTAATATGAGCTATATAAAATTAGTTTATGCTTTACTACTGAGTAAATGATTGGATCTTAACCAAACTTTGTATATAAAAACTTGGTAGCCCATATTAAAATAACAAACGGCACTGCACTTCTAATGTCCAATATTTCAGGGCCGGGAGCCCCAAATGTCTTTTGTATACTCTAAGATATTATTTCCCACTCAGTTTTTAACGATCTTGAGAAATATATCCATGAGGAAACTGAATTTAAATGAACTGGTTTTCAAAATGTACATCTTGAACCGAATGGGCCCGGGGACCCCTTAATGTATTTTTTCCTTATATTACCTATATAAATATTAGTTTAAGTGTTCGATAATGAGAAAACTCGGTATATAAAAACTTAAGAGCCTAAATTAAATTACTATAGGGCACTGAACTGCTAATTTCCATTTCCTTGGGACTGGGGGCCCTAAATGCGTTTTTTACTAACTTTTAATATTGTATTTCCCATTCGATTTTACACGATATTGATAAATATAGATAAATATATTTATATATCTGTTATGAAATTGATTGAAATGAACAGATTTTTAACTTCATATGTTAAACTGATAGGCCCGGTGACCCTTAATGTAATTCCTTTTTTTTTGGTCTATATGTATTCCTTTTTACTGAGATCGTTGCAACGCACGACGGGTCTGCTAGTATATATATATAAGTGGGCTCCTGATTCATCGCGCTTCAATGCTCCTCTCCACAATTTTTAAAATAATTAATATTGGTCTCATTGACTACAGGTTTGGCCACTCCTGAACTAGTCAATGAACGCCAGAATAAAACTGTGCTTTGTTGTACTTTAAAGTTTCAAGTTGTTATATTAACTGGTCATTTCAAATGGCAGTGTTATAGTGATCCGATTCAATATTAATCGTTTGTGAGTGTTAAACATCTGAGTAGCTGCGTCCATCAAGGACATTTACAAATCTATTACTTCTACAATCTTGTTGTAAAAGTTAGGCAAAACAATAATATTTTTAAAAAAGCATAACGATTGAAGTTTCAATTGAATAGCAAAAATTAAACAACCACGTAAAAACAAAGTTTTTGACTATAAATCCCTTATATATGAGACAGAACTCAAAGTAATGATATCTTCAGTATATATGGAACACGCCACAAGCATTTACAGACTGAAACCGTCTGATCTCCCTGGCTTTAAAAGCGGAGGGAAGGGGGTGTGTGTGGACATCGATGGCTGGACTCAACTAGAGGGGCACGTGAAGGGCGAAGAATAACAAACTGTGAAATTGAATTACATATAGTTACATAGTGTTAAACTAAAAATGCATTAATTTAAATACGGTACATTCGATCGATCTGAAATTTTGATTCGGTGCATTATTAGGTGACACAAGCCTATGTGCAAAAAATTTCAGCTCGATAGAATCACGGGAAGTGTGTCATTTTTTACTTTTGTTTTTCCGCCTGCCCGACGACGAACGACAGACAAGATTTCGAAGTTAATAAAAGGGATTTAACAACTAATAAGATGACTTTAGCAAAATAATAATATAAAACGATATAAACGTGGGAGAGACTGCAAATGGAATAGTCAGACCAAAAGATATTAAACAGAGTACAGGGTCAGTCCGGAAAAAAAATATAACTATTGGTTAAATCATTAAACCTAGAAACACTAGGGGATAGCAGAAAAACGAGCAACGTTAGAAATAATACATACGGCAATTAAAGCTAACTTTAACAACGATAAACTAGTACAACCTTCAGGAAAAAACACTTTTCTTATTCCGTATACAAGAAAAAAAACATAAAAAGTCTCGTTCGTTACGTCTAAAATTCTGAAGTTGAATTGGTTGCCTGAACAAACCAGCAAACACAACTCACTATCTACATTTAAAACTTTCATTTAAAAAATGAAAGATTTGTCATAATCAATGGATAACCATAGGACGTAAAATCTTATGTATGGAATGAGCGAGTATAATAGATAACATAAGATAAGATAAACAACTGAACTAATGATTTGTTTTTGGTGTCTGCTTAAATTACATCTCTGCTAAGTTTGCTTGTTTGTTTGTTTGTTTGTTTGTTTTTAATATGTAAGTTCTCCAAGGCGAAAGATTTTTGCCGTTACGTTCATTTTTAGTTGTGTCTTTTCTAAATCTTACCCATACACTGTTAAGTAACTTCAAGTAATATATAAGGGGCGTTGATTTCTTTGGGTCTAAACATAATTTTTTTTTAGGATTAATCAGAACAGAATAGGCGTTGTTGTTTTTTTTCTCTTCTTATTCCCTTTTATTAATTCAATCTTAAAATGTCATGCCCGACTGGCATTAAAAAATATCAAACCAACAAAGGTTTTCACTCGAAGAACGTCAGACAGTCTTTGACATCTAGAGCCTTAGTGACTTTCCACTCTCTCGCTGGAATTCTAATATGCATATAACGAATGAAGGAATGATGGTTACAATTATGTCACTATCACGCCTTCGTTTTCAAAGAATGGCTCTCCCAAAATTTCATTCCGGATGTTTATATTGTTTTAAAGTGCCACACGCATGCACTTCACTGTTAACAAAGCACGTCGTCAACAATCAACAAAGAGCGACTGGTGCAGCGAAGCTATCACGAGAGAGTGAATAACGGCACATTTTTCATTCACCCTTTCATAATCACAATATAAGTGGTGATTCTGACGATGCTACTTATGTTATACCCCCCAAAAAATTGTAGAGTAGATATGCACAAAAATCAGATTATAGCGTTTCAAAGGTTCTTACTTTTGTGAAAACTATGACGTAGTGAAGATAAATTGACATATCTGTTTATATGATGTATGGCAGCACACACATGCGGAGATTAACTAATCAGGAGGCGATACATGTCGGGTGCGCGCTCCTGTGTAGGGCAAAACTATAATCTTCAAGTGTGTAGCTCAGACGCCCACTTTTGCATACGCCCACTTTTGACAGTGTTCGAAGTTTTGGGCTAGCGGGTAAGTAAATATTATGCTCTTACCCTTATTGTTACTATTGTTGTTTACGTTGTGGGTTAGTTTGTTTGTTTGGATTCTTTCAAGCAAATTTAATGGAATATCTCTGGGTTGTATCGCAATGTTTTGACTAGGTAATAATTTGATAATTTATATAGCGCTGTACCTCAGCAAGTAGCTGGGCTCAAAGCGCTTCACATAAAAAATATTTATACACATACAATACACAATGCATTCAGTGTAAAACATACATATCATAATCACAACAAACACTGACATTACAGTGTACATAGCTACGTTTGTCATGTCACACAGATGACTGATTTTTGAAAATAATTATATTAAAATTATATACGAAACTTCCAAACTGTCATTGTCGATAAAATGCAAATGGGGCTTTTGGGGTTTCCATAACAAAATTTCCCGTAACTTTTTTTTTCAGGAAGCATTATACAAAAGATTCCAAAAAAATATTTTAATGGAACAAAGCTAAATTATTGTCTACAAAAGTGTGACGTTAAATTTGTAAAAGTTGTGTCCCATTATTTGCCAAATAAAGAATGTTTCTTTATTATAGATTCATTTTAGCTCAATTGTTTGTTTAAATGTGGGGGGTGGGGGGAGAAGGGTGGAGCAGGAGAAAAAGAGAAAGAAATTAAAATAACATATGTATGAAAAAAATCAAACAATTTTAATTAGCTTATATTCTTTGTTTGATCACGTATCTAATCTTGTTTTGATTTGTTAAATGGACAAATATGGGGCAGAGAATTTGGTAGGTGGTACTCATAAACTGATATCTAATCAAAAGTTACGTTGAGATTGGAGTGGGAACCACCGCATTAAGGGAACGGCGGGGATATTGTCAAACCTATTGTGTGTGGAAACGATCTTGGAGAAGTACTAATGTGTATAATTTAGACCTTAGTTATAATACCGACGTATTGTAACAATGGACAACTTGCTACTGACAGGGCCCGAAACTCTCCAGCTGTTGAAAAAAAAAGTTTTGTTTGTTTTTTGTTTTTATCTTGCATGGCTTTCCGAAAGCCATCTTCCTTGAATTTAAAGCCGGAAAAAAAATGCTTCAAAATATCACTATAAGAATTTAAGACTTTTAGTGCAGTTCAAGCTAAAGAAAACTTATTAGTTTAAAGCTTTCAATTGGTAAAAGCTAGAACAACACAATCGGTGTATAGTGTAAGGGCGTTACTTAAATAAATCAAGGTCAGTGAGTTGTTTGTGGTGCAGAGTGGAGGGGGGTATTCACTCATGGAATAAAATATATCTGCGTCATTTAATTTTTTTTGTTAATGACCGATAAATCATGATGAACTATGAAAGGGGGTGAAGTGTAGAATTGAAAGGAAAGAGAAATAGGAAATAGAAATATGACCCTAAAAATTGCAGGTAAATAAGAAATCGGTCACTAAAGTTAAAACCTCTCAAGAATATTTTTTAGACTTATTAAGCGTTTGACCCTTGTCTTATTTATACACACATATATTACGGACATTTATGGAATGTACATTTTCGGTCAGATTAGGTAGATCAAAGTTGTGGGGAGTAATTGAAACCTCCCCCATAGAAATACTGAGTGACGCTTACAGAAGACTAAATAAGGGGTAATAATCACGGGAAAATGTGACATATATAAAAATAAATCAATCAATGTGTGTCTATAATTAATATAAATTATTTCTTCATTATCTTTGATAACTAATTAGTCTATAGACAGTGGCGTCTTCAAATGATAAAATAAAAAACGATGCAGATTATTAGGAATTCCAATCTCACGCATTATATGTGTTAGTTAATATATTTTTACAGAGGGTTTGATCTTTTACCTCTTTCTTGAGGGGCAATATTGACGGGACTTTTAAACTTCTCCCGTTATCTAAAAACTTTCTATGAACTCAAAGGAAATTGAACAAAAAATACGTAAGATTTAAAAAATATTTTTATAAAGCATTGCGATGAAGCAACGAAGGGGAAAACGTTAATTCTCATTACAGTCAAAATCAGTTGTTTGCTACGGTTTGGTTATAATGCTAAAAATTCAAATTGCATTCCTCGAAATAAGGAATCGTGCAAGATAACTGTCAAGTCACATACCATTTACGCAAATGTTGGCAATTCTGTGCATATAAAATTCGTTTTGAATAATCATTGTTTGTGATAATTTTATTTGCTAAAAAAATATGGGAAGAATCACAGGGCTGTGAGTAGAATGTAGTTTTTCTTAAATCAACGATGCTCTCATATATTTTTTTACCACAGATTTTTTTTAAATGACGACTTGTTGTTAATTTTTCCTATGTTCGTAGGCTTTCTGATAATTGAACTTGGATGATTTAATACCAATACCACTGCCTACATTAGTGGTGTAGGGCCACTGGTGTCGAGGACGGGACTACCATCCACATATAAGAGGATTTTACATGGAATACGTCACGAACCAACATGAAATCTAGCGTCGAAAACTTATCTAACTACATTTACAATGTCAGCAGCTATAAATTCAAAACTGTGTGGTAGATTATTCACTCTTTAAGGTAGAAGTCCCAGTTTATCTAAATCTTTCTCGAAAGATAACAATAACTCTATTCGCCCGTTTTAAACATTGGTACTTACTTATGACCATGCACATCATCAGCAAAACATTTTAGACAAAGCAGAAGCCCTGTTATATATTACTAGGTTGTGCTGCGGCGCCGTGGCGCCTGCGGCGACCGCTTTTTTTTAGGGCGCCTACGGCGCCCACCTTTTTCAAAAGCCCGACTAACTTGTCCTTATATGATAAATACGTAATATTAAACTTTCTTAAATGTAAACAAAGTATTTTATAATAGGGACTGTAGGGCGCCTACAGCGCCCACTTTTTTTGTTGTCAAAAGCCCAAGTAACTTATACTTGTTTGATAAATACGAAATATTAAACTTCCTGAAACGTACACAAAGTATTTTATTATTAACAATCCTCGAATCCTCTTTTTACATCGTTCCCTTTTCCAAAATTAAAATATGAGCTAAAACAATGATGATACTATCTTTTTACGGCGAGAAATTTTTGAAAGCAGCGCACTAAATTACTGCACCAAAAAATAACTCTTTTCGAGCGTCCGCATTAAATTGTTCAATTAATAATAGTGTGGAGTGTGTTTAATGTTATCTGGAAACCAAAATGTTTATGATTTTTAAGTCTATATTTTCAATTTTAAAAAAAATCAGAGTGATGTCCCTTAGCGTTAGGCCAAAGTGAGTCAGCCATACATAATTGAGGGTAAATAAAAATATATATATAATAATAATATATATATGATTATGAAAACAAATTATGCATAATTGCCCGGAAATCCAATCCAATAGTTTCACTATTCGTTCCAAAATTTCATGTGATGAAATCAAAGCCCCTTTCCCCCCACAGAAAGTTCGTAGGCAGTCGTTTAAGCGCCACCCAGTGTCGTTCATCGGCTGATAACAATCAAAAACTATTTTAATGTGATAGCGTGACGAGATAAGAGTCAAGTGGCTGAGAGATAAATCTCATGTGTAAAAAACACGGAGTTAATTAAAGTGTTTAATAATAGGCTGGAGCGTAAAGTTGTCACGCAACTCACGGACTATCGTGTCTGATCAAGTGGATCACACTGACATTGATGACAATAGCCTCCGTGAGACTGGGCCGCAAGGTGTAAACATCAGCTTCATTGTTAGGGCGCGCTGATTACCGTGAACTTCAGATTCATTGCTTTAGAGTCCAGTGCTTTTCAAACGTCCCACCAAGTTGCTTCTAAATATATGATGCCCCCAAGGTGAACAAATTTAAAAACTGGATGCTCCATGAATTGAGGCCACACTTAACTGAAATTGCCTCATCCAGCTACGCTACACTAAAGACTCCATTAATATTTTTAATGGGGAAAACCAAATGCCCACCTGAAAAACTATGCTCCGCCGGTGAGGTGTACCTCCAACGGTCGGAATCACTGCTTTAGACAGAACAATTATAAAAATGTCTATTGACGAAATAAGGAAGATTTTTATTTAATACATTTTTTCATCTAAGACTTGTCTTTTCTTTCTTTTTAATTAAGATTCACAAGTTCATAAACAATAAAAAAAAATTTAAAAAAATTTTTTAATCTTTAAAATTTCTAACTTTTCAGCTCTGAAACAGTCCAGAATCTCAAAACCAAGCCTCCATAAAAAAAAAGAACCCACAAAATAAAACAAGAAAAATATATATTTATATCAGAGATTTCCAATTGTGAATCTCAACGTTGCTGGGGTGTATAACATTTTGGGCGATGCAAAAATACAATACGATGTGGCCATTGAAGACGTGGGCTTGGAGAAAATAGTAAACTGTAAAATCATACAGCGATGGCAACCATTTGGAAACTTCATAAAATAAATTGAGTGATACGGCCAATCAGACATGTTGAAAAATCACTTACGGTCCATTATCTTCTGGGTGAACCTGGTAGGTTCACTAACTGTCTCAGTGAACAACGGTGAGACGAACGACTTCAAACCCACAAAGCCAATTCAGTGTATCCACACCACCGCACAATCCACCGGGATTCTTTATTTGTCGTTCAACAATGGCACCTGCCTGTGGAAAATAAACGTTCCAAACACTGATCTCATCAGGGTTGCCATAGGTTACAACAAGCAAGTGACCACGCCGTTCACTAAACCAAGCGCTGGGCTGAGAATTCTCTTCTACAACCAACTTCCAAATGAAAGAAGCAGTCCACTTAGTGAATGGTACGTCGGAGACAGCAGCCGCGTGTTCACGTTTCCAGGAAACCAGCTGTGGATAATAACTGCTGAACGCCATGACACAGATCTTCTTGACGCGATTAAAGATCGTTACATTACTTTATCTTACCTTGCGCAGATTGATGGTACAGCTCTGAACTGTGATAAGTCGGATATCATCATTTTAGACGATTCTCAAAAAGACGAGGGTAACATTGTGAGCCATAGGCGGCTTAAAATAGGAAACAGGGGGCGTATTGTTGGCCAAAGCACATTTGGATCCTTTTCAAAGCTCGTCTGTGATGAGGGATTTGTTCTCGAGAATGGGAACGGTCGCCTTCAGTGTTTGGCAGTAAACGGTGGATTGGCTTGGGCTTCAGACGGTTCTACATGCGTCACGTCGTGCAGACACCCACAGCAAACGCCCAACTCAAACATCAGCCTTACGTTGGGCGTGCGACAAGGACTGGGTCGCAAGCAGCTTACAGTCGTGGATAGAAGAACACTACCATACAAGGAAGCAGACGATCATCTCCAATCAATTGCGGAGTATACGTGTCAGGAACCATATTTCCTGAAAGGACAAGATAGAGTACATTGCGGGCCTGACGATCAGGGGATCCCGCGCTGGCTTGCTCCGCCCCCGCTGTGCATTATCCCGGACTGCTCAGAGCCATACAAGCTGACTCGACCCGCTGGAACTATAGTCGGCCCGTCACAACCAGGTGCTGCCCGTCTCACGAGCGGCTCTGTGGTTTGTTCTTGGGAGATCATTGCTCCGTATGAAGGTTATGTCAGCCTGACATTTAGACACGTCGATCTCCCTGGTCACGAGGGCACGGCCTTGAGCGTTTTTGACACCGCGGGGCCACGTCCGGTTCTGCTCCTCCGGCTAACGGGGCCGTCGGGGATAGTGTCCGTCGACAGTGTGACGTCACGAGTGCTTGTGACGTACAGAGGTCCATTTCAGGACGTCACTAATCACAGGGGATTTTACGTGGATTACGTCACGAAGTCAAGACGAGTGCGCGTAAGAAGGAACGATGACCTTGCTGGCGTCACACAACAAGATGACGATCTTACGGTTGCTGTTGACACCAGCAGCGATAATTTGACCACTACAAATGACACGTCAGTCGATGAACTGAGCGACATACCATCAGCAACAAACAACGCAACGACTGGCATATCAACTCTCGGAAATGTAAGCGAATGAAAGACATGAAACCTTTAGTTACAAGAATAATATTTCTTTTAATGGTTCAAACACGCATGTTCTACCCAAACTCACATACACATAACGTGTACACATACATTGTTGTTGAACACACGCACAAAAAATAACATACGACGCGACAGAAGTAGCCCAGAGTCAAAAGACATACTTTTTTAATGGACTAGAGACGATAATTTTCTCGTTAGACAGTGTCAGACATGTCTGTCTATAGTAACTCTGGAGTCAGTAGTTAATAAAATCTTCTAACATTCACAAAACTTCACTATATTTGTTAACTTTTGTTGATCCGAGACCTTGTTAAGAATCATCAGTCCTAACACACTCCGTCAGCCGAGTTATCCGTCCTATTTCCTTAGCTCTGCAAATCTGTTAACATCACACAGTTTTGTCTTGATTTTTTGTCTTAAAATATTTCTTCCACTTCTTCCACCCAGTGTGAATGTTTGCACGCATGGCATTGAGCACGATCTTACCCAGGGTGGTGCTAGTTTCGCACCCAGGGTGGTGCGAATGATCATATCCAGGGTTGTGAAAATGCTCGTACCCAATGCGGTGCGCACATTCGTGCCCAGGCAGTGCAACAATGAGTAGACAATGATGCACTCATCCTTGGCAAACTTTATTAAGGGTTTTCTAACCGTGGCTTAAGGAAACACATACCTAATGGGTATACCTGACACTAGTAGGGTTAAATAAAGGCGACTGTGTATTTGGTAGCACTATTCCCTCGTAAGCCGTGGCATGTGAACGCTGCTTCACTTGCGCAACAGTCCCCTGTTCTGTACGCTCTACTTACAATATATGTAATAAAGAAAGCAGGACGCAATAATATCCTATTATTCTATTTAAAAGCGGCGTCTGTTATATTTGAAAAGTTAGTATCAAAATAAATAAATAAATTTTTCGAAGCGCCCACTTTAGAAATATAGCTTTAAAGGACCTAAGAACCAAATTATTTTTTTTTAATCTATTTATTGTTTCACATTTCCGAAGAGGTTAAAAATGGTTAAGGGGTTAATAAATCGGCCAAGCTTGATCAAGCCTTAATACATCTAAATGTTTTTTACAAAAACTTTACTTGCCACACCGAGACTCACCTTGAAAGAAAAAAGAAACAACATCATCAATTATTGCATGGGTCTAGCCACCTGTCTCACTCACCCACTTCTTTCGACGTTTTATCTTATATTCTCTTATTCATTATATACAGAATATTATTGTGTCACACACTTATCCATGGTTTGTGTCCAGTCTTGCATTTTTATTAGTGTTGTCTGTGCTCTCGGTTGTTCATTCTTCACATGCCCATATATTTTCGTAGAACGTGAGCAATTTTAAAAATCAGCACAGTTTCAATTGTTTGTTTTTTTCTTCTCTCCTCTACAGCTGATGATGGGTTCCACATTGTCCACACTTGTCACCACAAAGGGATTACCCGTTGACGTCTCCACAGAAAAATTTTCCCCAACAGCATCAAATTCTCCCAGTCAATCAGTCGATACATCGCCTGTGCAAATGTTCAGCGCTACAAGTCAAACAACCAATGCGCCGTTAAGATCACCCTTACCAAGCGTCGTAGACTCTTGGGAAACTGACACGCCTCTTGAATTTACCACTGATGAAATTGAAAATGTGGAAATTACGCCAGACGCTAAAACGGATAAGACTGACTACGCGGAAATCACTGCGGGACAAATAACAGAATTTATTGGTCAAGGGATAATTACTCATTACCCAGTAACGCCTAGCCCCATAACGGCCTCTCCTTTTTCACCCCTGGCTAAAAATCTCACCGCTCCTGTCGCGGATGACTCCAATGATGACTGCAAGATTGCAGTAGGTGTCGTGATTCCGCTTTTGATTCTAGCCGCTGCGCTCTCTGTTGGCTACTACTGCTACAGGAAGAGGTACCCGGTGCGGATGATCATTGGCCGGGAGTTCGGCAAGTTCAGCAACCCGACCTACAGCCGGTCGAAGCAGGTGATTTCGCTGGTGCGTGAAGACGCCGACGACTTCTTTACGCACAGGTCGACCGCGACCCTGACCCTCGACGAGATGAATCCGGTCAACAGGAACATCAACTACGACAACCCGGCTTTTGTCACGGACGAGAGGGATGGGCACGACAACGACGAGGAGGAAGAGAGGAGATTCAGGGAGAGGAAGGCTTGGCTCTTCAAGAAAGACTCTGCCGAAACTCCTCCGATAAATGATTACGAAGGTAAAACTCGTTCTCATGTTGAAATATACGGAGCGGAAAACGATGGTATTAAGGACGTGGACACTGAAGCGTTGCAAATGACACCAAGGGCGTTACCGAGGACAAAAAAACTCACAAGAACTCCATCTGTTAGTATAGTAAGTGACACGTCTCTTGATTTCCAGCCTTCCGAATCAGAAACGTCTTCTGCGAGCAGCGAGGGAGAGGAAGAACCATTAAAGGAGGACAAGAGCACCAGGCATGAGTCAAACCCAAATCTTGAGATTGCGGGTGGTGATGGTGGTAGTAACTACTTGCGAGTCTCTCAAATGATTTTTGAGCAGCCAACCTACGAAGAGGTGTGCGCCGAGTACAAGGCGAGGGCGCGGACGATGAGTTTAGACCGAGCGCCACCGGAGTCGAGGATGCGAAGTTACAGCGTCGGACTTTTAAGGTCCGCCCGGAGGCATTCGCTCCGCGGGGAGGTGATGCAGTTGGAGCATCTGAGGACCATCGCCAACGACACGAATTTACCACAAGATGCGATAATGGCTGTGGTGGACGGCGAGAAGCTTGGGCAGTCGAGTAAGTCCATCTCGTCCATTATAAGCGAGACCTCCGTGATAGACGCCAGCGTTCTGGACAGCCTGCCGTTCGAGGCCAGGGAACGATGTCTGTCATTGGACTCCCTCAACAGCAATCCCCACCTGGTGACGGACCTGGATGACGTCAGTACCGGAAGTAGCATCCATGACGCCGAAGAGGCTTCCAAAGGTGCTACGGAGAAAGACGTTTTCCGTTCGTCCACATCCAGTGATTCATCCCATTCTAAAATGGACACCGATACGATTGAAAATAGCCGTCCACCGGAAATGGACATGGATTCAACAGAAGTAGAACATGTTTTTGATCCCACAGTCTTAAACATAACATTTTCTGGGGACATTATGATGACTGATAGCGAAATCAGTTTACCACTACCGAGGAGTGATGGGTTCAAAAGTGATATATTTTTCTTCCCGAATGCTTGTATTTCGGTTGATGAGAACACTGAGTCCAGTAAGAAGGTAGAAAGCACAACTGATCCACAGACGGCAAATCTTTCAGGTATTTCAGAAAATGAAGGCGGAGATACTTTCGAAAATAAGGCAACATTGCTGAAGTTGGGCAACGCCTCTGATTTTGAGGATTATAAAAATAAATTTGAAGAAAATCATCAAATAGAAGATAAAGAGTGTTCACTTTCGTCCAGTTCATCTGGCTCCGGGGGCTCAAAATACTCCGAAAGTGATTCCTCGAGCGATGGTGAAGACGAGTTACATTCGTACAGCTTCGCTCAGGAGGATCATGAAACCCAAATGTCACAAGATGTGGACAATGTTGTTGGTGGCATCGACCAGCTTAGCCCGAACACCGAGACCAACACCCCGCTTCCCCCTTTACCCACCACACCTCCGCCACTCGAACTGCTACACGTCACAGGTGTGATTACCGCAAAGCCTATATATATATTAGCAGACGACGACAGCAATCACTTTCAGTTCCCGCCACCAGACAGCAGACCAGAGTCAAGTCACGTAGACGCGGATCAGCTATCGGATTTTTCAAGTGATACATCAGATGTCAATCCACGGATTGAAATTAACGGTTCCTCAATTCTTCGCCAATCAGGAGGCGTCTCGAGTGACTTTGAAATGGGTGATGAGAGCGAGAACGAGGCCGCATTAAAAATCGCTATTGAAGATGTATCCCAGATTTTGTACGACAGTGCAAACGAAGACAGTGCAAGCAGGCAGTTGCGAATTAGGAGTAGTTTTAGCGGACCCGTGAGTTCAGAACTTGGAATGACGGGAACGTTCATGTTAACACCCGAAGACGGAGAAAGTGACGACATAGATGTATAAGTGGTAGCATTATCTTGCAGAGAACCTGATTGTCTCTTTTGTGATAGTACCGCTCCCAAGATGTTCTCTATAATATCTCTACGTTGTGGACGCGAATCGGATGCTGTTGTATATTTAGCAATGAGTTCACCTTCAAAAACATGTCATTATAAGCATCCGATGGTCAAACCTAGAAATGTGAATTATGAACAGACATGGAAATGTGAATGTGTTAAAGAATGCTATAAAATATGCATTAAGATGAAATGTAAAAGACAGCGAGTGTAAAAGTCATGGATGAAGGGTGGAAAGGGGCAGACATTCGTGGCGCCAACATCATGGGACGCACAAATTGTGTTTGTATAGTACCTTACTATTGAACTCAGTGGTAAAATTTCATGCGCTTCACGAAGAAAAATGGGGTGGGGCGCAAAAATTGACTTTTACAGGTCCGACCAAGGGGTTACTTTATCTTTATATTCATGAATGTCATTTCACTCTCGCCCCTGTTAAAAATGTTCATTGATATGGCTCTGGATTCACATTTATCACGTGACATATCTAAACTCATGAATGCTATTTGCTATTTGAATTCCATAAAAATGAAAATTATTGAACATTTCCCGTTTTAAAAATACATTATTTATTTTATGTCGGTTCAGGGGGTGGAAAATTGTGTGTAAAAGGGGGGGGGGATAATGATGTTTAAGTAATTTTATCTGTATCTCTTTCGTTTACCAACTAATGTATCGAAAAAAAAATGTAAATGTTATCTGTCATAATCTGATGAAAAATTGTTTTAATATGTTTATCTTATGTATATATTCACAAGTGCAATAATAATAATGTACATTTAATACTCTTTAAGAAAGACCGGTAAATAATTTATTTGATGGGATGTGCAATACTGTGCTATTTATTAAATTACTTGTGTATTCATGTCTATGGCGGATTAAGTGGGGGGGTTGCTGATCGGGCTAAAGCCAGGGGCCCCCAATGATATAAGGGCCCCAAACTTATTATATTGTATACTAAAGGTTGCTGGACCGGGCCCCAGGTGGAATTGCAGCCAGGGGCCCGTGCAATCTTGATCCGCCCCTGATTCATGTAATAAGGCTATTATGATGTAACGCAATATTCTGTTTGGATGAATCTTAACAGCCCACAAACGTTAAATATCACATAACTTGTAATTAAACCAATGGAGCCAAATCTTCTAAGATAAAGTATTGCAATATGTTACATGTAAAACTCTCCAATCTTTTAAGACAAAAGTGCATGCGCGCTTAGATATTCGAAATACGATTTTTTTCCACAATTAATATGTGTCTTGAAACATGCCACTTTTCAGCCTGGGTGTGGGGGGGAATAGGGTGGGGGATCTTGCTTTATTGAGAATTGTGTGTTGTACGCCTCAAGTTCTCAACAGTTCAGCTCAACCAAATAACGATATTTCTTTAACCTAGAGTAATGATAGAAAAGCAGTTACAGATTCGACAAGAGACGGGTGGGCTGAGGGTTTGCCCCCTTAATTTATAAAAATCAAGTGATTAGAAAGGGAAAAAAATGAAATATAAACTTTGTATACAAAAAAAGAAGAAGAAGAAGAACGACGCTGTGCGATCGAATCCCGACTTAAGGACAGACCAGATAGGCTTGTGTTCTTCAAATACCAAAACTTTAAAATAAAAAAAAACATTTAAAAAAAACATAATTTTAATAATTTATAAGAAATTATTTCAAGCAGTCTCCTCCGGTCCCCCGTCCCTTGCCTAAAAAACAAACCCCCCCCCCTCCCAAACACATTTAATTTATTAAATTACTTTAAATGATATATAGGCGAGACAGAATATAAATATTTTGTATAAATAGTGAACGGCAGTATTAGGAAAGGATGTATAAATTGGCATAGGCGGCTACCTACCATTGATAATTCAAGCAGTTTGTTTGTTCATGATATTTCTAACTTATATGTGGTCAACATTTTACTATTATTATTATTATGATGCCATTTCCACTCTACGTTATGCTCCATGACTCTTTGTTTATCTTGATTTTATACAACGAAGCAATAAATTTAAAACTTTCAGATAATTTGTTTCACTGCATTGTCTATGGGGCCTAATTAATTTAAGTGACAACCAATGTTCCCTTTAAGCTGCGTGGCTACGTGGATATCTGACCGAAGCGGCGCAGAACTTTAGAATTACCGCGCAGCAAAGTTTGTTCACGTTTGCACACCACTTTTTGTACTTTGCACAAGGACCAACGAAACTTAGAGGGAACATTGGTGACAACCCTTTATAGACTTCTGCACCTTTAAGCATTCTGTTTGTTGTTTGTTTTGTTTTGCATGATCCAATAACTTAAAAGTTATCGGCTACAACAAGTAATTAGAAGTTATTGCCATGTCCCTTTTCATATTTAAAAAAAACGATCAAATTGCTCAGTTTTTTTATTAATAACAGTATGAAACATTGAAGGTTCTCAACAAACAAAGCCATATGTTACCTCCACGAGTAGCATGCGTATTGTGAAATTAAGATTCGTCTGAGAAAGCTGGACCTTCCATACAAGTAGTATGCTGAATGCCACTGGCCTTTGTTAGAAATATTATTTTTTTAAATACTCTGTATGTGCAACGTGATGATGAGAAGCTATATTTATGTATAGTTTTTCCTTTGATACCAAATACATTGTGGTTGAACGAATNCAAATCCGGTAGAACTAAAACATTTTTTTAATGACATTATGCTCATTTCATTTTAAGGGATAAACATAATATTTTAAGTTAAAAAAATTTCGAAAATATCTTTTAAAGATAAATTTATCTTCATTAAAAGTTTTTAAATTGAATTTTGAAGCTAACTATGACCACCCCTGGTATTAAGGCTGCATGATGTAACACCCGAGCCATTGCTGAAAGAACCCGATGAGACTCAAGTAGGGGGAATACACGAAGACTGTATATAGACTAAGATAGGGAAAAAAACATTCGTATATTCCCTTTCATTAGAAACCCAAAATGGATTTATACATGACCTAGCAATTTTATGTGAGTGAGAATCTATAGAATGGATATAAATCAGCGAGGTATTTTATAATTATGTTCGATAGTACACCTGCCCACCCCCACCCCCACCATCAACTGGTTTATGAAGGGATCAGATATTTGAAGATCTAGAGTTGGAAAAGTTGAAGTGACAGGAGTGTTTCTGGAATTACACTTTCCCATTTAATTGTAGTGGGGCGGCGGGGGAGGGGGCTGATGACATTAGTTCTGACTTTCTTACAAATCTAAAAAGGTTCGGGAATGACATAACGATATGCAGACCTCAAAGTTGCGATACAGCTACAAAAAATATCTGGAATCTGCAGTGTGCAGGCTTTTGTGAAAAGAGATGCTTGTAATAAATTTGTTAAAATGAGATTTTAATGGATGTGTCCGCCATTCGCTTAACTTGTGTGGTCAACAATATTTGGTCGAAAAGCCACATATATGAAGCGTTTCGCTACTTTTGAAAAATGTTAAGCTTTTGTTTTTGCTGCATACAGCAATTGATTGGAAGTTTTGAGGCCACTGTAGTTACAGTGAAAATGTAATAAACAACACGTTGGAGTGTTCACTATGTTGCCAGGCTGCTAAGAAGTGATACAAGAGTTTGGTGAATGACTGTTTGCAACTGAAAATTATATGACCTTCTCTTGAAAATTTGAACACAAAATTTAGTCGTAAAGCAGTTGTGTGGTGTTGTTTTTTAAAATAAAATAAATATGCAGAGTTGTATTTTAAAAGAGGGGCTGGATCTTAGAACACAATTATATCAGTCAGAAAGTTATCGAAAAGCGTATGATAAGTAAGCCTGGACAAAAAGCAACACAAGACAACTTTGCGTGCTGTTTGCATGTGAGTTCACGTTTACATTATGCCGATTTAAAATGTGGCTGTTTTACTTGAATTACTCATACCCAGTATTATCTTCAGACTATAGCGTTACTCTTTACAAAAAAAGGTTACAGAGATTAAGGCATTGAGTTTGAAAATCAAGTCATTGATGCGATACCTTTAAACTCAGATCAATATGAAATTCTGGTTGAAAGACAGTGGCGTAGCTAGAGGGGGGCGGTGGGGCGGTCCGCCCCGGGCGGCACACATCCAGAGGGCGGCATTTGTGGTCATTTGAAAAGTACAGCCATTTCCGACAACCACCCCTTTTCTCTTGAAGGGGTAAAACCAAGGTGAAACAAAAATATTCGTAATTTCTAGTCTTAATTATGGGATTCGCACAACGTTTTTTTGATTACGTAGTGAATGTTATAACTGACGCAAAACCCTTCAAAAATTTTTAATCGCTCAAAAAAGATATCGATTTGTTTGGAAAATTAATCGGTATACGTCACAGATGACGCTTTTCAATGAAAACTACACAAAAATCACATCACCGCTGGGTCGAATAATATGTGCTTTAATATCGCTACGACAGTTTTTGCATGGAATATCGACATTCGCAGAATGATGTGCGAACAAATACCTACAAGGCATGGAGGTTCAAATATTGTGTTTAACTTGCAAGTAGTAATTTATATTACTGTTTCAGTTTTCAGAAAATTATTGTAAGGTATGTTATTAAAATTTAAATTTGTTTTGTTTTTATTGCATTAATGTAACACAAATAATTTGTGTTTTTCATTAAAATATAAGGTTATTCATCTAAAATGTTACGCCTATACAATTAAAGTAATTTGTAAATAATTTGAATTCATCTATCTTATGGAAAATTATTAAGATTTATGACAAGAATATGAAAATATTCAAATTTCTCCGTTAATAAACACCACAATGGGCATAAATAATTTGGAAAAAGACATACTTAAAAATGTCAAGCGTCTTGGAAAAATTGACATCTGAAGAAGTAACTAGCAAAACGAGTTCAATGCAATCTTTTTCTTTTCTATGTTATCTCAATTGATGGGGACCCGTCAATGCATGGATCAAAGAAATGTGCTAATAGATAAATCTGTTATATAAGCCAAACAATTTGTGAAGAGTTGGAGATATCAAATGACTGAACTCGGAGTTAGAAGGAGAAAAAAATATGAGTGGGGAAAATTAAGAAGACGTGGTAAGATCTTTAGAACAAGAAGTACAACGAGAAATGCTTTATCCATGGATGGAATTATAAAAGAACGCTTTGATGAGTTGCATGTCCTGCAAGAAAATATTCGTATATAATACCATGTAACCTATTAAATGAAGCATTTCAGCATCAAATAAATTACTTTATTGACATTGGTAAAAAAAAACAGTTCAATATTGAAAGAAAAAAGATCCAGGTTTTTATGGCTGTACCTACACTCCAAGAAGAGGCAGTGTTTAAGAAAACGGCGGAAAACAGTATAGATTCGAAAATTTTGCTGTGTATATTTTTTCAACTTTCAACCATTGCTAACAGTGTCGCTAGTTGTGAAAGGAGCTGCTCCAAACTGAAGTTGATAAAAAATTATCTTCGTTCCACAATGAGCGATTTAAAACAAAATCTTGCATTATTGTCAATAGAACAAGATATTACAAATAATTTAAATTTTGATAGCGTAATACACGATTTTTATGTTATGAAAGTTAGGAAAGTAAATTTATAATTATGTTTACATACTTGTGTATACAAATTCTTTCTTTGTAAAAAAAAAGTAAAAAAATAAAAGAATAATAAATGGTAATGTTTTTTGGGTGTCAATTTGGGATATGTTTTGTCTCATTGAGGGGGGGGGGACACACCTGCGACCTCAGTAACTTTCTTGTGGCCTTTAAAAATAGTATCGTGTATTTTTTATAAATGCGTATTTATATGTATATCATCTTATGTGGCCTCTTTTATTACTGCTTACATAAATATGGCACGCAATGGTAAACATGTTCCCCACCTTTAATTCGTTTCAATTACAATTATTTATTCATGTTTATTAATTTATAAAAACTGTCATTTAATCGACTAAGACGCCGTCCATAAATGACGTCACACGATTTTGACTTATTTTTCACCCCCTCCCCCGTCGTCACTCGTAAACAAAACTTAGACCCCTTCTTCAATATGCGTCACAGAGCTTTGACACCCCCCTCCACCCCCCATAAAAGCTGTATTTTCTATATGAAAATGAGCTTGTTTCAAATCAATTTTTTTGTCATTTAAGTATGTTCTTAGTGTACGGCTGCAATCTAATATCGTAACAGGCGTGAAGTCATGTAAAATGTCATTAAATAAAGTGTTAGTAATCAAATATTTAAGTGGAAATTTTATTTAAAATTGCACGTTTTGACGTGACGTCACATTTATTAACCCCCCCCCCTCGTCACACATCGTCACCCCTCCCCAAGTGCGTTACGTCATTTATGGACCGCCCTAAAAAGGGCGGCAATTTGGAGACCGCCCCGGGTGGCAAAAGTTCTAGCTACGCCACTGTTGAAAGAATATTAAGAGTTAGCAAATAATGGCGTCTAAGAAATGCAAGGGATTGGGGGAGTCGGGAGAAGCTGAAGGGAATAAGAAGATTTCTTATTGAAAGTCAAATCAGATCTACAGCTATCAAGGAAGTAGCAGATATGTTTGAGTTACTCGAATAAAAATCTACTTTTAAGTGAAGACGAAATGTCGGTCTTTGTTCAAACAAAATTACGACAGATTATGATGCATTAGGGTTAGTTTATTTTTTTTTATTTTTTTTAACTAACAAGACTTAGGACAGAGCTTCTCAAAATTTTTAGTATGGCGGACTGGCAGGAATTGTCCCATTGCTCCAGGGCCCAGTGCTGTATTACCTGTGCTGACGTGGTAGTGAAATTTAATTTATTTTATTTTATTTGTTTCATTTTGTGTGCTTATTGCCAAAAAATTGACATATTCTATAGGGTTAGTATTAATGTTTGCAAATGGAGGATTATAATTATAATTTTCTGTCCTTTCATGATAAATTCTGCGGACCGGCTGCGGATGGCCCACGGACCGGCATCGGTCCGCGGAACATCACTTTGAGAAGCACTGGCTTAGAAAACACTTCAAGTTGATATTTTTTTTATTTTTTAAGTCAAGGACATCGATTGGTCAGTAGTTGATATTCTTAAAATTATAGCTGATTGGTACTTTATATAACTACTTCCACTAAAATAGCTAAGTTTTAATAAATTTGTTGTATTACGGTGAATGACTTACAGTAAGCAGATCTGATAACTCAAAGACATCTGATCTGACTCTGCTATCAATTAAAAGGGGCCGTTAATAAATGACGTCCCGCAATTTTGGCTGATTTTTAACACCCCCTCCCCCTCGTCACAAAAACTTAAACCCCCTCCAATATGACGTCACAAAGCTTTGACCCCCACCCCTAAAAGAAGTATTTTCTAATTGAAAATTAGCATGTAGCAAATTAATTTTTTTGTCATTTAAAAGTGTATTTAGTGTAAGTCTGTACGCTAATATTGTAACACGCGTGAAACCATTAAAAACTAGGACTAGGATTCAATTTTTTAAAAAACTGGATTTTTTAAATTGAAATCCGGCCGGAGCCGGATTTTTTAAAATGGCCGGATTCCGGAATAGCCGGAGCCGAAATCCAGTACACCCCTGTAAAAAGGGCATTAAATAAATTGAAAGCAATCAAATATTTAAGTGGAACTTTTATTTAAAGTAGCGCGTTTTGATGTGACGTCACATTTCTTCAACCCTCCACCCTCTCCCTCGTCACACATCGTCACTAAATGCGTGACCCCCCCCCCTTCCCCCAGGTGCGTGGCGTCATTTATGGACGGCCCCAAAGTGTGCTTTAAAGTTTATTGGTTTGAACGCTCATTGAAGATCTTAAAGGAAACTTTCAGATAATTCAAATGTAATGTAAAATAGATGTAACTTAACTTAATTAACGTTGTTACTCTTCTTACATACTTCTTCCTCAGATCCGTCTTAACGCATAGGCCCGTTGGGCATTTGCCCGGGGGCCCACGAGCATAGAGGCCCCATGAGAATATGTTTATTTATATATATTATGTTTATTTATTTTTTATTCCTGCGGGGGAGGGACCCAACACTATTTCTTTGCCCGGTGGCTCAAAATTGTGTTCTTCCTTCTGAACTTCAGTTAATTTGTTATTGTTCTTGTAATTTTTGCACTATAAACTGTTTTTGGTGAGTGTGTGTGTGTTTCTGTGTTTTTAAAGAAAAAGATAACCATCGTGGGTGTCGGTAAAAAGGGAGCGGGTCTGTGACGCCATGAGTATGTGAGTCTACCTAAACGGTCGACACCACCTTAGCTACGCCACAGAATTAAAATATATGAAATATATTAAATAAAATGAGATAAAGGCACGTACTTTATTAATACTAACCTTTGCTGTCAAGAAGTGGGATGCAAATCATCGTCTTGTGGATTGTGATTTCGAAACCTTTGATATTCTTGACCTAAAGTCTAAGTGGTTCCCAAACTTTTGTGGCCTACCGCACCCTTTCCAGGAAAAAATATTACTCAGTGCCCCCCCCCCGATTTTTTTTTATCTTTCTAACACAGGGGTGGGCAAACAACAGTTCACGGGCCGCATGATGCCCGTTAGAGTATATTATGCCGCCCGTATGCGATCTTATGTCATATTAATTTTCTTTGGTTTTTCTTAGAATTGTTGATATATTTTTGAATTCCTATTCCGAGTATTTGATTCGAATCTTGGGATATGTAATCGGTTTTATGCTGCCAGATTCGATTAGTGATCATTAGTCATTAATTGTTAACATATCTATTAGGAACTACATTGCAGCTCATCCGATGGAGCGTGTGCTTTAACTGGAAAAAACGAAGTTCTGGTGAAATTGATGTAGAATAAAATTAAAGAATTAGAACATCCTGGCCATACTCTTACCTCTCTACTGTGTATTTCATCAGAAAAGTATGTGTAAAGCTGTGTTGAAGGTCAAGCAGTTGTCATGACGTATGATACACTTTGTCACAGCCAGGGCATTTAACCACATGGGCCATCCATAAATGACGTCACGCAATTTTGACCGATTTTTCACCCCCCCCCCTCGTCACGCGTCGTCATAAAAAGTTAGACCCCCCCCCCTCCAAAAATACGTCACAAAATACACCAAAAAAATAAAAAAAAATTAATTTAAAAAAACAACCCCACCTTATTTTCTATTTGAAAATGAGTGTGTTTCAAATCATATTTTTATCATTTAATGATTTATTTAGTGTATGTCTACATTGTAATATCGTAATACGCGTGAAGCTATGTAAAACAGCATTAAATAAATTGTAAGCCAGCGCTTCTCAAACTTGTTCGTATTAGACGACCAGCAGGTATTTTTTAAATGCATTTCACCAGGTACCGGTGCATTCTTTTCCCGTTTTGACGTGATTTTCCCTGTACTGACGTGATAGCAAAATGAGCCCCTACATGGCTTAAAGCCCTATAACATTAAGTATGATTTCGGCTTGTTTTATATATATTTATATTTTTTAATTTGTCTAGTTGCCAAGGCATAGCAAGACAGCTAACGAACAATGCAGCGGTAATTTCAAAAACCATTTGATGTGATTAACCTTCGCGATTAAGCTCGCGAATAATAATAATAATAAATTGATAATTTATATAGCGCTGTATCCCAGTAAGGAACTGACTATGTGACTATTGATATTACAAGGATCACTTCATGGTTGATAAACCAAGAATATATAGATACAAGACGATTCCTCAAATTGATTTCGATCTTATAATGACAGTTTTCCTGATATGTATATGCACATCAAAGGCATTTGATCTAAAATTACCACATTGATATCAAATCTCATGTTTTCC
The DNA here is from genome assembly GCA_944989445.1 of Ampullaceana balthica. Classification (NCBI taxonomy): domain Eukaryota; kingdom Metazoa; phylum Mollusca; class Gastropoda; family Lymnaeidae; genus Ampullaceana; species Ampullaceana balthica. Next base: position 195,817 of record CALYLW010000304.1, on the reverse strand, counting down.
AAAAATTATTTGGTATGCGCTGGAAGAGGAATGGCAAGTACTGTACGAACCCCACATTTGTGCAGGAAAGTAGGGTGTCATCTTGTGAGTCGCAAAATACAGTAATACTGCAAGTTGAAGACTGAAAAATACTATGACATTAATAAAATATCCAATATTATCATAACTTTTTACTCCGAAGCTCACGAGATGTATGGACGAGGAGGCGTGTTTAAATTGTTACATTCTCTTGTGGAATTTATAAACTAATGAAAAATACATGGCTACCGATATCGGGCGGTTTAACCGAGGGGTCTGTGAACAGCGGTCAATTATCTCATTTGGGGTAAAAAAGGGAACTTTTGGCGTTTGACCAAAAACCAATCGAACAATTATAGCAAACTTAAAACGTTTATAATTGTATCAAATAGATTTACACAAAAAAAATATTATTGTTTTTAAAAATTAAAAATTGATATTCTATGTCGTTTTAACTTAAAATATCTTTACATAATCCTATTCAGATCATTTTTAGACACTTGTCATGCTTGTAAAACTCACCAGTTGCATTTTTAAGGGGGGGGGTGTGCTAACGACGCTCCCCTAAATCCCCGAGTCATGTGAGGAGAACCTCGAGTTTGTAACGCACACAGAAACGTGTATATTTTGGGGTCACGGACAAAAAAGTTCGATTACTGTCGTGAGAGAACCAAACGGAGCGGCGTTGACATCACAAATGCTTTGATGTCAACATCAAACGACGCGGGGTAACAATTTCATACATTCTCATGAGTTCTCAAGCTTAAGGATTATAATTAGATTTAATTTTCATGTCTTGATAACTTACGCCGTCCAGCGTCTGATGGCCTACCGACCGGTACTTTGAGAAGCACTGATTTTTAACAAAATATTTAAAAATCATTAAATAAATTGTAAGTCACCAAATATTTCAGTGGAAGTTTTATTTTAATTTACCCTTTTGGTGGGACGTCACATTTCTTCAACCCCCCTCCCTCCCCCTCGTCACGCATCGTCACAAAAGTGTGATTCCCCCCCCCCTTAGGTGAATGACGTCATTTATGGACGGCCCCACAGGCAGTTCAAGGCACTGCTGGAAGATTTGAATATTATTAAATTATTTACCACATACGTATCCGCTGGCTAAGCATGGGCAATATATTGAGGTGATTTGGTGATCCCATGGAAGAAATACTTATGTTCCTGGAGATGAAAGGTTTTGTTTGTGATTTTGTTACTACCATAGTTATTGAAGAGTGGACGTCAGACTTCATGTTTGCCATTTACATTATGGGAAAGTTGAATTTCAAACTTCAGGGCAATAGCTTGTTTGTACATGAAATATATGTGCATGTTAAATCATTTCAGGCGAAACTCTTCCTAATCTCCAGGAAAGCATGTGAAAACAGGTTTTGCCATTTGCATTTGCTCCAAAAGAAAACCTGTTGAAATGACTGACAAGTACAAGGCTCAGTTGGATGCCTTTGCAATGGATGTCACATTTTGATTGAATTAAATTGGATCGTAAAGGATTATTTTTATCTTTCAAGTTCTTCAGCATCAAGTTAAACAGCTTATAAAACAAATCTAAACAAGCTCCCTTTGACAACCAACGAACTTCTGTATGAAGCAACAAATGATTAAATTCTTCACCGTTTTCAATACAAATCTGTTTAAATAATCTGTCATTTAATAATTTGCTTCTGATTGTGTTGATAACCTTAATTACATTTTGTAATGAATTATGTGGGTGTGCACTTAAATTTTGTCAACTAGATGTTGACGATGGATTACATTATATTATTAATGCATTCAGCACCTCATTTTTTAAATATGCAAGAACACCCCTATAGCCCTGCTATCGCTAGAGCAACATCTGTGGTTATTTAAATATTACTTAGAGGCATTCCTTTTTCGTATCCAATGCATGAAATATTTATTCTTCTTTGGAATCAGTTTGCAAATATTTAGCAAATAATAATTCTTGGCAAATGTATTCTTCCTTTGTGAACTGCACGTATGCTAAGAATAAAGCTTTATTTCCAGGCAAAGTTCACTCATCAAGTTCAATAGAAGAGAGAGATGTTTCTATACAGCCACACAATGAATCTTGAACACATTTAGCCATTTCATCAATTCTTATTTGCACTGTATTATTACTCTAAACGAATTTTTCTGGATAAAATCAGATGCTGGCTTATGTAGCGCAGTACGTTTTACTTCACGTATAGCCGGTATAATTTGCTCTTCACCAATAGTATGAGGTTTTTTTTCTCCGATTTGGCAATCATTAACGAAATATTGTAAGTAGTAAGCAAGCCATCGCAATCTTGTGTGGTTGCGGTTGAAAGGAGTTTTGCCAATGTCGGTTTTTTAATAATTTTATTTTTTATTCTAGTGTTCGAAAAAAAAATCTTTAATTATCACCGTTAATTTTTGTAAAATGTTCTTGTAGTCTGGAATTGTGGAATTGCACATATCTAAATGCAACGCGAGTGAGTATGCGGGAACCAAACCAACGTCCAAAACGTTTATCAAAGAAAAATTAAGGATAAGCGCGGAATGCATAGATATTTTCTTCTAAATCTTCTCTTCTTTCTTTTATATTTTCACCGCCCTCTTACAGTTATTCACCACCCCCCAAATAGAACTGTGGCTTTCACCGCCCCCCGCCCCCCTGGATCGCTTCAGCGCCCGCAAGGGGGCGGTAGCGCCCACTTTGGGAATCACGGGTCTAAAGCTTCACGGCCAAATTTGTTTCTAATTTCACGGCACGGGCTTTGTAGGCGGAAAAATAAAACTGAAGTAAAATAATCGGATACCTGCTTTCGTATTCTACAAAAATTATTGAAACGCTTATTTTTAATATATATCTTTCAAGCATCTCCACTTCTAGGTATTTAGGATTTAAATCGTTTTGCACTATGATCCTATAGTGAAAATTGCATTGAATTGTCATTGAAAAGTATATCTCGGCTTGTTGTACTTTTCTCGATTTCTAGCTCCACCTCCAAACAAGCGCCAGTTGCAAACCAAGAAAACATAATGTTTTCATTATTCTATTTTATACTACTAAGTACATTGCCTTATAATTTATAAGCAAACTGATTCTTTCTACATTTTATTTAAAGGTATATTTAAAATTGTGTAAGTACCATAAGAAGTAAATGACGTGTTGCTTAATAATAAGTTAATAAGAAAATTTAAAAATTCGGCGCTTGTGACAACAGTGTGAGTGTGAATTCAGTGTCAGTACTGTCAGTGACTGAAAAATGACTGATTGATTTTTAATATTTGATAATGATAAATGTCAATAAATGATAACATACTCTGTGGGTAATCCTGCAGTTTCTACACGTATATTATTTCACAGCGAAATTATATTTTCTCGTGAGAACTTAAGTTTTTAATTTATTAAATGCATAATTCTAAAAATATATATATGTATTATTAACTATTATTATTATGTTGTATTTCAATTTCAGCTATTACAGCGCTAATTTGTTAGTATTTTTAATTCCTAAGGCATTTTATCGGCTCTATATAATACATAATCTGGTCACGATACGTCCATTTTGTTTACCTAGTAAACTGCTTGCCAGATGTTTTTTACCTGGCTTGACCCATGTCCCATGCTAAGGCTAAAATAAATTTACTGACTGAAAATGTTTTTTAAAGGTATTTTTCATCTATTTTAATTTTCTCGGAAGATAAATAAATATTTTAAAGACAATTTCATTTTTTATTTCATTACTAGATGTTTGATTCTTATTTTATTTGTTTGTAAGTGAGAAATTTCCATTAGAGGATTTGGCTTCTTATTGGGACAATCCGGCAAGTAGATTGATAAATAAACAAAATGGTTGCATCACGATCAGACTATTTACTGTTGAGAGCCCAAAAAATGCCTTAGAAATTAAAAAGACTCACAAATTAGCGCTGTAAAAGCTGAAATACAACATATAATAATGAATTTAATAAACTAAAAACGTAAGTTCTCATGAGAAAATTAAATTTCGCTGTGAAATAATATACCTGTAGAAACTGCAGGATTACCTACTCTGTATTATTATTTATTATTACCTAAGTCTGCTTACCTGCTAAGGGCTACTAATTAAATTAATTAAGTAGCTATAGTTTTATTATCATAGACATAATTATAAATGGAAAATATATAGTTATAGACACTAAATCACACTATGGACACTATAGTCTACTATGGCCATGGCATAGATGATAGACTGGCATAGTAAAAAAATAGTATGGTCTAGTAGGTACAGACTATAGTAGTAAAATATGCCTTGTCTAACTATAACTTATAATTAGTAATGGCCTTGGACGTTGCCATTAGCAAGACAAGAGATCAGGCTAGCTGTTGTAGTTAATAATGGCATGGCTAATGCCGTAATAATGCCAATGCTGGACTAATACTTTAGGCGTACTCGTTATTATTTATTCTTATCAAGAATTTATAGTATTTTTGTTGGCTACTTAAGACTTAAGTGCCTTAAGTATTTAAGTAAATGAGCCCACTGCATCAGGATCTCATCTCACCCTTAAGTCTTAAGCAATAACTTGGATTAAATTATAACTTTTTTAAATTAGGCCTTGAACTTAATAGAACTAGACCATACAGTAGCTTATTCTCTGAAAAGTGCTTAACTTACAGCTAATTAATGTTATATTTTTATTGAAACAGGGACATTCTTAACCAAGAAATCCTTTTTTGAAGAGGAAAGACACCTTTTAAATCAAACTATTGCAGTTGCTGCAGAGTAGCACTACCGTAAACAATTAGAGTGAATAAAAGAATGCCTTCACCAAGCAAAAAAGAATGGAAAAATCCAATGGATGTCATGAAAAAACATCGTATCAAACGACAAAGCTCCTCGGGACTAACTCATTCTCAGTCAGGCTCTAACGTTCTTCCTCGAAGAAAGTCAATGACATCAATATCTTCAAATAATGAAAATGCAAAAAGATTTACACTTTTTGCCTCTAAAAGTGATTGTGCCCTTAGTTCTCAGCATAGGGAACAATTAACATTAAAAAGAATTAATCCTTTTAGTTGTCACACAATGGCACCTTGTAGCAAAAGGAGATCATTCCTTGATACAAATTTAGCTTCTCCTGATACCCCTGATATGGAAAAGGATATTATGAATTCCTCTGGAGATACTGCAGTCTGTGATACAGAAATTTCAGATGGACATGAAGAGAAGACTCAAACTTTAAAACTTTTTCATGTGCTCACAATTGCTGAGGAAATGGTATTTTAAAAAAATTAAATTTTGTTATTAATTTTTTTCCATTTAAATATATATATTGCTTTAGTAGGGCTAATGAACTATCTTTTCATGCGGAAAAGCTTCCTCATACCGATAGAAACAAAATTAAGCTGAAACACTATGAAATGCTTAACCATGTGTCTTGATAAAAATCGTCTGTCTGCATTTACCTGATGAAAACGTTAGCAGAGTACATTTCTTAAATTTTTATCTATCTTGTTATATTATCTTAAGTGGAATAATATCATCTTTTAAAATATTTTTTGCTGCGCATGCTATTCTTTATCACCTATGTATATTATGATAAATATCTAATGATTCAAATACATTTTTTTATTACGGTATTTATTTTTATTCATTTGGTACAGAAGTTGTTGTTTCTTTCTGCTTCAGATTTACTAACAGTTAATTTTTCTTGTGGAAAATTAAAAATAAATATGTATTTTTTCCATTGGATATTTCTATTTATATGACATCGGTTTTATTTAATTTACAATCTATGTTATAATGTAAATGTTATCACTTCTTCAGCTTCATGGTGATAATAAATCTACTGAGAGTGCAGAAAGTTTTGAGACGCAATTAAACATTACTAAAATACAACAGAAGACTTCACCGATTCCATTAAATGTTTTGAAGGAAAAGGCAACCTCAACAAATAGCACAATAATTGAAGAAGAATTGTCAGAAGACAAACAGGTTTGATTAGATTAAAAAAATAATTTAAGATAGCAAAAGAAAAAAAATGGTGAGATGTAAAGCTGACAGAGCTTCATTGCATTTTCAAAATAGGAATTTTATGAACCTTACTTGTAAAAAAATGTGTGAATTAATATTATTAGTTTTAAAAAGTTCATTATGTTCTTTTTTTTAAATGTGTAAAACTAGATTCATCCTCATCCACCTGTTGACTGGAGTCTCAAAACTAAACTCCGGATTGTAGCTCAGAGTAACACTGAGTCATTCTCAAAGATTCCTGGTATCGATGCAAAACATGTGGATAGCTTTGTTCATCATAAGCTGGATGTAAGAAAACATTAACTAGTCATGTTAAGTTCATGGATACATGTATAATGTTTTTTAAAAATTCCAGATTTCATAAAAATATAACTTTAGAAATTTATTTGATATATACATCTATAAGTTTAGTTCTTGTCTTGCTGTAAAAATTTACCTGTTTCCAAAACTGTTTTTCATTTTAAAAAATGTTGTGTTTCTTTTAAACAATATCATAATACATTTTAGTATGTAATTTTTAAACAATTGATGTAAAAAATTACATTTCAAATTATACAATTATTGTCTCTTTAAAGTTTTAAAGATAAATTTATATCATTTTTATTTTCACCATTTACATGAATCAATCGAGATTATAAATATAAAAGTATTTCATTGAAAAATCTCATTGGTTTAAATTTGCTTACAATTATATTAAAGGTAACAGGAGCTCTTTTATTTTCTCTTCATCAGACAGAACGCGGTTGGGGAGAACTTGATGTTTATCAGAAGATAAAACGTTGTTGTATGCACTACAGCTACCCTCAGATGCCGTGGATGTCAACATTTCCAAGATTATCTGCAGACTATAAGTCTAGGTTGGATTCAATTGTCTTTCAACAAACAACATCGCTACATGAATGATATTAGACTTAACTTACATTAGTAATAAATATCATTTTAAACTAATCCCATCAATTACATCAATAAAAACATCCATAGTAAAATCATATCTCTTCTTCTTCTTCTTCTTTTTTTTTAAATATATATTATCCAGGCACATAAAATTACAACAATGATGAATTTAATATTTTATATATATTTCTACCAGAAAATACATGATTTTAATCTTCACATAAAACTTTTCCCAGATCAACCTCACTGTTTGCAATACATGAAGATGTTATTGCTGCTCTTCACAAAGATTGGTAAGCTATAATCTTAAATTAGAAACTGTTTCTGAAAAATGAAGATTTATAGAATCCCAAGCCTGCCTCATCAGGCAAGTTTTCATAGTAGACTGCTATCAAGCTCATACATAGGTTATAAAGAGATGAAATATTGGATACAAGTTCATGAACTGAATTGGCTTGTAAGGGTTATTTTAAAAAAAATAGTATATTTTATTTACCAACTGAATTTTATGTCCATTGGTATTGTGAAACATTTGCATGTCATTTGGGTCATTCAAGGTAGGATTAGAAAGCTCAACACACAAATAGTTTTATTTCTTTTAAAAGTTGAGAATTATAAAACTTTATGATGTGTTAAAATAGATTTTCATCTGTTCAAAGTGTCAAAGACAAAATTAAATTATTAAAGTAAAATTATGTCTTTTACTTTTAAATTTAATAAACAAAATGTTACTTTACCAAAGATAATTTAGCTTTGATAGATTCGGTAAACTGTTGAATTAGGACTTTGGTGTAATTATAATTTGTGGAAGTTTAAATATGTTTGGAAAAATTTAGATTGTTCCATTACTGCTAAATAAAAATTCCCATTAACACAAATTGGTTAATAATGTAAAAAAAACTTAAAGCTGGAAAAAAGTACTCTTATTTATTATTTTACTAACTTCTTACAATGCATGCATAAAATGAAAGATAAATTAAAAATGTCACTTTTTTTTCTATGTATTTTATTACAGTGGAGCCCGGTTAAGTCGACAGGCTTGGGGTATGAAAAATGGCACCGAGATAACCGATCATCGAGTAAAACGAAAACCAATATGGCGGCAAAATATTAACATGCGCTTGAAATTTCTTTATGTACATGATGTGCGTTAAATTAGTAATGGGACGATTAATCGGAATCGTATCGGAATATCGGGACCCTAATATTTCTTCACTCTTTCCTAAGGTTGTTAAGACCGTTAGTTTTAAGGACCATTTAAATATAACCAGGGTTCCCACTCAGTCGGGAAAACGGGAAAAAGTCGGGAATTCTTAAAATAATTTTCCCCGTCTTGAAAGTCGGGAATGTTTATATATATATATATATTTTTTTTGGCGAAGTAAATGACTTTGATTACGTCCCCGTGGTCATGTTTCGATTCCATTTAATAATTTTTTAAAAAGTTACCAGTTTATAATTGTCTGCGCATGCGTTAACCCTAGAACTGTCCTAACGGCCGATGGTCGGCCGTTATCCCCCGTTCTGTGGTGTCCCGGCCGATATAAACGGCCGTTAGTAAAATCGTCATTAAAAATGCGAATTATTTTATTTACGTTTAGTAAGGGGACATCACTGTTAATAAATGAATTTCCTTCCTGTTTCCTTATGTTGTTTTTTTACAACGTGTGCTTATCGAGTGTTATTTTGTGAGTAAAGCAGAGTGAAAATTTTCTGAATTTTTTATGGACTGCCAAAATGTCTGGCAAGAGGGTCCATCTGGATCAGGAAATTAACATTGAATATCTTTATTTAATTTATTTTAATTGGAGACCATTTAAAATAATAATTTCATGGACTTTCCACAACTAAGTGATGATAGTGCTAGTAGCAGTGAGGACGACATAGAGTCACACATTGACGAAATTAGCACTGCACCTCCCTGTCATAGTGATGTGATTTTACTGACAAATTTGTTTGGGAGTGCATTGATATAGAGCAGAACAGACTCAGAATAGATCCTAATTTTACTGTCAGAATATAAATTTTGAAATGTGTTCAGAGTAATCAGAATCAGAGCCTATTAATTTTTAAAATTTAATTTCTGATGATGAACTATTAACAGTCTCAAAGTTGCATGTCGGTGAAAGTGAAAGCAAATTCTGACATAAAGGTTCAACAACCTGGGATTCAATGTGTCTTGCTATACACAGATACCTCTGTGCATCAGCTGTTATTATTGAAAGCAAGAGGACAGCTTTGTTTGTAGTGACAGAAGAAAAGACAAAAAAACTTGATAGGGCAGAGGACAGAAATGACACGTGTGTCCTGGTTGCAAAGTTGGGTGCCACGAGCTTTGCGAGCCTCACTTCATTCATCAGACCGACCAGGGTCTTAGTCGGAAAAGAAAAATAATCAAAGACATTCATTTTTGTGGTCTTTGTTTTCACAAATATTGTAATAAAACATTGTTTGAATTAATAGAAAAGGAATTTGTTAAGTCAGTTAAATGATCAAAGTGATATAATGTCCCTTTTCTTTTTTTGGAGTGACCGAAATTTGAAGGTTATGAAAGAAAAAAATTCACCAAAATTACATTTGTCAAACAAATTACATATAACTATACATTTTCTGAAAGAGTATTGCTTCTAGTATCTGAAAATCTTGGTTTTATGACAGATAGAACAAGTTATAGAGTGTGAGGGTGGTTTGAATGCAGAAGATGAGTAGTAAAATTTTATTACTCACTCTGTGAAGGTCAAGGTCAATGTCAACATACATAATATAAAAACAAATTATTTATATACCATAAGAAACCTCATCCAGTGTACTTTCAGAAAATGTATACATGTTAGGGTCTCAGAGTTCATTTAGTATGGGATTTTGTCATTTTTAATAACCCTATGAAAAAAGCTAAAATGGCAGGACGCTACAGAAAAATTGACTGGACAGTTCTAGGGTTAAAACTAAGGTCAAATTTTTCACCCCGCCTCGTCCTGTGGCATGTCACCGCCGCTTGCGTTTGCAATGCCCGTCGAATCAGCGAATTTAAAAAAATTAAACATATCAATATGGTAATTTTAAGTTTTTATGCTTTTGACGTGCAGGATATCTGTCACTGTGAGACCGCACTCGAATTTCCTCAGTCAATCAAATGATACTTGTAATTGTAATATTAATAGTAACAAATGCGGCCTTGACCGTTGATCACATCAAAGGGGCACTGTGTTAGACCTCGGCAACCAAGCGAATTTTTAAAAAATCGGTCCTTATCAGAATTCGACCTACAACAGTGATGACGTGTATATTATATATATACTGGAATATTAAGAAAATTATTTGATTTCACCATCACGCGCGTGTTAGTCACGTATCTTACTGGTAACAAGCAACAACAAACTTTTAAAAGAATAATAATTTTTTATTTAATTAAATAAAAACCTCTGTCGATTCTCGATACAAACCTTTATTTTCTTTTCTAAAGATATTCGTTTATCTTAAAAAAATATAATGATTAATGCATCAGAAAATGAATTAAGTTTAATAATAATATAACATGCACTGCAAAATAATCACGATTAAAGACTGATAACGCGATTTTTGAGCACATACTCGATAGAGACACGTCAAACTAATTCACACACGGATCAAAAATAAAAATATCCGGTAATTTTTATTTAAATCTCGTAAAATCACACAATAGCCGGAAGTCTTGAGGAAAGCGAGATTTGGATACTATTTTAAGTAAAAATGCAAGAGTGCGTCGCTAAGCGAACAGACGGGGATCGAGATAACCACGGCTAAGTGGCAAATTTGGCCCTCTTTTGTGCTCGGTGTATTAGGGTTCTGCAACTTAAAATAATGGAATTAACCGATGAGAAAATGCAAAGACAAAGAGAGAATTTGGCGGTTCCAATAAAAAACGTCGACTTAATGGACCTGACGAGTTAACCGGGCTCGAGTTAAGTGGGCTCCACTGTACTTATAAAGCAAATCAGAATAGTTTGTTGTTTTTTTATATTGGTGCCTTATTTCAAATCCCTGTATCACAAAGTAGACACATGTGTTTATTTATGTAAATATGTGATTCAACTATTATAAAAACAAGTAATATCAAATATGTTTTTAATTTTGATGTAGGATGAGTGCATTCACATCAGTTTATCAACAACTCCGTGGGGGCCTGTGTCCTTACTTCTACATTTGCACTCACCAATTTTCTGTGCTGTTTAGATGTCAGCGAACTTCTACAAGTTCATCTTTGTCAGCGTTGTTGTCTCCATCAACTAGAGGTTTTAGAGAAATGCTTACCAAAGAAGGTATGTTTATTTCTTATAAGTTATGAGAATAATCAAGTCATACTCATATACAGAAATTTGAGTTTATGTATTGAGTTTATATATTTAAAATAGTCCATGCCTAGGACTAACAGGAAATTCTATATTTAAAAGGGAAATATAATTTTAAATGCGACTCTCATCAGAATAATCAAATTCTTCTACAGGCATTGACTTTAGGATGCCACATATAAAAATGATGAAAACTGAAGCTTCTAAGAAACTGAAAAAACCAGAGACGGACCAATGGGGTCATGAGCGTGAGAATGTTTCACCGACAAAGAGCACCCAACTTGACAGAACCAAAGCAGCAACAGGAGACAGTTGTATTGATGATAACGAGCAGGATAAGGGAAATAAGTAAGTTTAGTGTTAGACTGGCACCTATTTGCCTGCCGTAATGTCGATGTCTAAGTCTGACAGTGACTCAAGTTACAAAAAAGTAAAGATACCTTCAGGTGTGACTGTTGGTTTTCATAGTCTTGAGATTTGAATCTACTTACCCAATAAAATAATCAAATTTTCTTTTTGCTTCAGTGGGACGCCAGAGAATTGTTTAAAGGATAAAATTACGGGAAATGACGTCGATGACAGTGATGATGACATAGACGACCATGATGGCGCATCTAAATGGCTGCAAGGAATGGGGTTTGACAAGAAAGATTTTCCAACTTTACAACCGTTCAGTGTAAAACTGTATCCTTTATTCTTGAAAAGTTAGAGTGAAGATCTCTTGCTTAGATACACCACATTATACTATAAAGACATACATTGTTTAGGATTCTCTTTGTGTGTATTTCTTGTATCAGCTGGCAACAATGATCAACATAATATTTTCTTGTTGCTCTCTTTATGGAACATTCTGTGATCATCTATATTTTTCTGATGAAATAAAATGAATAATTACACTTTTAAAAAACTATGTAATTTAAAATCAACTGCATGTAAATGAAAAGTTTTCACTCTCAGTTGATCCCAGGAAACGAAAACCCCTGAACAGCAAGGAACAATAGCTTCTTCGCCTGTCACAAATGGGCACACTATTTTGACGCACATCCCAAAGGAATATATGTAATACACAATTAACAGGTTCATACTGTAACTGTAACAGACATGTTGGAAACATCGATTCCCATCCCATTTTGCATTGCCATTTTTTTTAGATTAATTTTTACAGCCAAAGAATTACACCAATCCAAAAATGAACCCATAATTATTCTAGAAAACAACTAGTACACTAAAAAAACATTTTATCCCTATTTAAACCCCCCTCCCCTCAGTGTCTAAATTTTTGAGCTGTCTAGAGCCCTATTGACCAAGGGTCCATTTCTTGTGGGCTGATTGAAAGTGACAGGAGATTAAACATATCATTTAAAAGTATTATTGTTGTAGACATAATCCCTTAACTGTGTCAGACAGAGGGAAGGTTACAGAGAGATTGACAACCGGCCTCAGTCCATGGTGTATGTGGAAGGCGTTGATGTTCACCCATTCTTCAACCTTCTCCTCAACTACTCATCTTGCATTGCCAGCAGTGGTCCTCAGCATGGAATCCCTCCCACGATTTTATCACCTGTACCATTTGTTGGGGGTACTTTAGTAACCAACACAGTATGTATTACTCTTGACTTAATATTAGAATCTAAGTATGAATTCAAATTTGGATCTGCTAATTTAATTTATTGTTGTGAATTAGATAATATATCATTGTTTTATAAAACAATATGATATTAATATTAACCTATTTGAGATGGCTGGGTGAAAAAAACTAATGATCGGTCTATTAGGCTTGAAACTGGGTGGCTGGTCTTTTATAAGTAGTCAGAGTGCTTCTCAAATTTCTTGTTTATCTCCATTAGAATGTTAGCTTCCATTGAAAAGTGTTCTTTCATATACTAGTGACCCCTATAAATATCCCAATGGGAGTATTTCAGGCAATTCCTAAATTATTATTTTTTTGTGTGCATTGGATGTCATTCAAATATTGTTTGCATAAATTATGCAAGTCAAGATATATTATTTGCAAAGGTGTTGAGATTTCAATTCATAAGGGTCGAATGAGTTCATTTAGTTTCCCACAGAATATGTAATATATTATGTGATATATAAATGTAAAAGCAATTAGTTGGGTGGTTTTTTCGCAATACAAGTGCAGTGTTTTCAAATATGGCTTTGTTTTCTTGGTATTCATATTCTAAAAAAGCTCCATCTCATAAGGTTTAAATAACAATTTATATTGTTTTGGTTATATAAATCCAATAGGGTAAATCCAATATAATGTAAATATATCTTAGGGCTGGTACTGATTAAAAAATTTTTTTATTCAATTGATTTTTAAAAAATAATGGATTAATTTTTTATTAATTATATTTTATATGTAACGATTATATAGATCCTGTTAAATTTACTTAAATCATCGCGCTTCATTATTTCGTGAAATCGGCTAGGTCGCGGTAATTCCATGGCTCTCAAAGTTTGTGACGTAACACAGCAAATTTGCTCTGCTATATAAGAAATAAGGGAGAAAAACCTTTTGTTTACGTATGCACGTCTAAATAAATAATAATACAAGAGAAAAGTGTGTGAGTGACAAAAAAGATAACATAATTTATAAATTGAAGGAAAAAAATTAGAAAATTTTCTTTAATTTTAATCGATTAAATTTTTTAAAGATTAATCAATTAATTAATTGTTAATTTCCGCAGCAATTATATATATTCTTGTAAGCAAATAACATTATAAAATTTTTATAAAATAAATGCATAAATAATTGGAAGATTCAAAGTCGATTTCTGATGCAAATTCATGTCTGAGGTAAGGAGGTAGTTTCTCCTAAAATCACAGTACCATACTTAAATGGCTTTACTGTTAATAGGGGGACAAGCTCTTCTACTCACTAGGAAAGACTGATACTGAATAATTAAATTTTTAAATACAACTGTAATACGTAATACATTCAAAAATTTCTTTACAGGTGAAGCATTCTGTCATTAGAGATGAATTCAAGCATGGAGATAATCAGAGTAAAGCATCTCATGTTTTTGAGGTGACGGGACCACTTATACCTCATGTTACACTGAACATAGCTTCCGTCTTGCAGTCAAGCCCAGAAGTGATTCAGGCTACAGTCTCATACAGTACACATCATCCCAGTGTCGCCCTCAACTCTCAAACAGTAAACCAGGAAGAGAAAGATAAGCTGGCAAGCGGGCTCAGCAAACTATTTGTGGATATCTCTCAGGCGAACCCGGGCTTAATTGGAGATTTGAATGAATGCCTGTCACTACCAACGGTGCTTGAAAACGGCACAAGCGTCAAAGAACTGAATATACTTAAAAAGGGATTCATTTGGAGTTCTTGATGAAATCTTGTGAAAAGCGCAAGTGTGTATTTATTTTATAATTTATTTCAAACTGCTTGACAAATTATAAGAGTTGTCAACTTTTGATTTCACTTCCTAAACAGGCTGTCCCAGGAGACATGAAATAAAAAGCTGTGAAACTCATTTAGTTAGTTCATACAACATTTATAATGTTCTCCTCAAGAATTATTTTATAATAGAATTTTTTATAAAAATTTTAATCAAGTAGGGGAGCCCTAGTTCTTGAAACTTGAGAAGAAAAAACACATTTAGAATTTTTTATCAGTCATTCATGTGGAGAGATACAGTTACACAACAACATTAAAATAAATGTTATTTTACCAATTTTAATTACCTTATATTTTTAGTGATATTCGCAATTTTATATTATGTTGAAACTCTGTAACTAAAATGTATTGTTTTCAATTACTCTACTCGAAACATTGATTCCTACACAGCTTGTTGTTTAGCGTAATGTAGCAATATTTAGACTTGGGCATAAATGTGATGTTTTTTTTTGTGTTATATACATTCATTACATAATATCTAATTATTTTTTTGTAAATGAGGTGAATATTACCATTAGTAAGAAGAGTTCTTTTGAATTATAAGTCATTAAAAATGAATAAGAATTTGTTATTTCAAAAATTAAATTAAAATGTCATAGTTTATACATACCATTTTGTTTTTGGCGTGTAAAGTTTTATTAAATTATTTAATTTTTCTAAAAAATAATTTTCATTGATCTTATTTAAAATCTGATGATTTCAATTTCAAAGCCACAAAAATATTTTTAAAATTTTATGTTTGTGTCAATTTTCATCAGTGACTAACAAATTGATTTTTCCAGAATGTTAAGAATCTACATTTTAGCCCAAAACTTTCTGGTGTTCTGTCAATTTTATTGTTACTGGTTGTCTTAGTCGAGGCTAATTTTGATTCTAAAAATTATATTCAAATTTACCATAAAAAATTATCTCAACAGTTGAAAGTAAATGAATATAACAAATGCATACCAAACATCAATGATCATTTACGATGATATGTATCAAGAGATTGTACCAGATGACTTTCTTGAGACTTACTTTAATTGATTTTTAAACTCATACTCTTAATACCAGTGACCACCGCTACACAGTTAATACTTGGTTGATCCTTAGGGAGTTTGCAGGAGTATTTCTTGTCCTGTTTCTTTGGCATTTAAAAAGGGGATCAGGTTTCTCTTTTTAAAAATTTTTTGTCCACTGTTAAGTTAATTTTCGGTAGGAAAACTGACTAACATTCTAGACCAAAAATTAAGTTTAGTTTAGCCCTCCGTGTTAATTGTGGGTAAACGGAGGGCATGAATAAGTTATCAACAAGGGAGCAGTTAACAGTCCTAGTCTGCATATATCCAAATCTCACAACCTAAGCATAAATTGAGATTTTGCATCCAAGATATCATCAATGTTTGATTTGGAATTGCTGCGTCCAGTCAAGAGAATTGCATTCAGTCAATCCCCTTCAATGTGTTGACTTCACATACATCTTTTTTTTGAACATTTTTCTCACAGATATGGGGACGTCCATAAAGTACGTCACGCTCAAGAGGGGGGGGGAGGGGTGTAAGAAAGTGTGACAGTGGGGAGGGGGGTGTCCGGCCATGTGTGACGTCACACTGTTTTATATTAAATTTTGATTATTTTGTTAATAAAAAACATTTTTGTTCGAAAGTGTGACGTACTTTAGGGGTCCGAGATGTGACGTTTGTGACAAGGGGGAGGGGGGAGTTAAAAATGGTGTGGAAATTAATTTTTATGTGTTACAAGCATTTATGCCATGTTTTTATGTTTTTTTTTCAACAATTGATTTGCCCCCGTGTCTGCAAATCAATGATCTCAAAGTGTTTTTCAGCTGGCTCATTATCAGGGTTACAATCAAATCCAATCTTGAGGACAAGATTGTTACGTTCAATTCTGTCAATGTCTGATAATCTCTCCTAAAATGATTCCTCAAGTCATAAAAAATTGTTTTGACACACTCTGCTCTTTGGATTTGGAACAATAACAAATTTTAAAAATTAGAAAAGTTTTCTATTTCCAGTTTTTTTTTCAAACATTTACAGCTTTTGCTGAAATCCTTGAATGATTATGTAGAGATCGCAGGGGAGTTTATTTTTTCCCCTGAAATTTCACGTTTAGTTCATAAGCTGGATATGATGTCAATCACAAATGATAAAATTTACAGCCAAGTATGATCTGAAAGCTGTGGATCAGCCCCATCTTTTTCAGTGAGAAAATCATATATTTCTTTACAGAACTTATAAAAACAAAACATGACTTCAGCACTGAGCTATCTCACTGCTGTGTGAAAAGGCAAGTTGTATAGTATTTTAATAAGAATCAAGTTCTTCAAGAAAGGCATGCAACTGAAGGTGATAAAGTGCATGTCCCCACATGAAGTCCACAGCAGATAATAATAATAACCCCACTTTTCAGACCATGACGCCCTATGGGGCAAGTGAAGTAGCGTTCACAAGTTTCATTGAGCCACCACTAACAGCAAGGGATTGCGTGGCTAGCACAATGCCCAGCCGATATGACTGGTTTCAGTATACAAGAAATTTATAAAGTCATTTCCCTCAGAGTGCTTGCTGATCCTGTGTGTGAATGAACATATCTTCCAGAATGTTTGATTCTTCCAAAAGAGTCTGACTTCCCCAAAAGTAAAAGACCCTTTTCACTCCAGCCATGTTTTTGCTCCATCAACTAACACCTCAGAGCTATCCGATTCAACTGAAGGTGAAGGTCATAGTACAGCCTTGCAACATTTTTTTAGAAATTCCATAATATTGTATTGTCCAGTTGTTGCATGCATGGTGGAAACAGACATCAACTCTTCTGTTATCATCTGAAAATGTGAGTTGACGCCATCAGTAGAACTTATCCAGGGCCAGAGAGTACCGCAAGTTCCTAGCTTTCTCATAATATATCTGTAGTAATTTGTTCTCTTCAATTTATTCCGTTCTCTGCACAACTGAACTTGCCGAAAGGCTGATACTTCCTAAAAAAAAATATGTTTTCGTAGGACAGAAGTCATTTGATGCTCCCATCAATCAATCTTTTATGAAGTTGCCTTCAGTAAATGGGTTTTCTCTTTTTCTTCAATCTTAGGGATTTGGGCCGATTTTTTTTACCCCCCCCCCTCGTCACGTGTCGTCACAAAAACTTTGAACAACCCCCCCACCATAAAAGCGGTATTTTTCCCTTAACAAACGAGGATGTTTTAAATCACTTTTTTGTCATTTTAGTGTAAGGGTGCACTCTAGTATCGTAACACGCGTGAAGCCACGTAAAACGTCATTAAATAAATTGTAAGCAATCAAAATATTTAAGTGGAACTTTTATTTAAAGTTTCGCATTGTGATGCGACGCCACATTTCCCCATTGTCACACATCGTCATAAAATGTGTGATCCCGCCCTTTTTTTTAGGCGCGTGACGTCATCTATGGACGGCCACCCTTAGGCATGCACTATTTCGTAACGTTTACGAGTAATAGATTTTCACCAGACATTTTCGTGAACAAATAATTTCTTAGAATAAGAAGGTTCTATGTGAACTTTTAGTCGAACCGAGATATTCGCGTTTGAAAATTTGATTTTAGTAGGCATATATAGAGTTAGAACCTTGTTATTCTGCAATTCTCACAAAATTGTCTCAAGATACAGCGTTCATATTTTTGACCATGATAGATTTTTACATGGGCCATAACCCGGTGGCTATAAACTCATTTTGGTCACAAATTCGACTTAGAACCTTGTTATTCTAGGCGAAATGCTTTTGCGTTTCTAAAGCATGTTTCGTGGATTCATATTTTTCAGAGTGTAACTTGCAAATAAAACAAACCCGTAAAAACAAAGTTTTTGACTATAAATCCCTTATATATGAGACATAACTAACAGTATTGATTATTTTCAAACGCTACAAACATTGACAGACTGACACCGAGTGATGTCCCTTACATTCATTAAATGGGGGTGGGATGTGAGGGGGTGTCGGCACGACGGTCGGCGTCAACTCAAACTCACGTGGAAGTGGAAGAAAAAAACAATAACAAACCGTGAATTTGAATTACATACCTCATATAAGGATAAACTAAAAATGCATTTATTTAATTTCATTAAAAATTTATAACGATTAAAAAAAAATTTTTAACGATTAATCGACCCACCACTTATATATTTCCTGGAAGTCAAAAAGTAAAATATTCCGGACGATTACACGAACATTTTGGTTTTAAATTATTCACTTACGTGAATTTTTAAAATGTTGATAAAGGTCACTGTGTCCATTGAGAGAAATCGTTTGACTACCATGCCATGTTCCCTTGGTCCATGTGCAAAGTTAAAAAAAAACAACTCGTGTGCAAAGTTGCACAATGTCCATTTTTTTTGCAATATTTTACAAAATTTGCTGCCCTGTGATTCTAAACTCCTGCGTGGCGTCGGTCAAATATCTGCGCAGCGGCGCTGCTTTAAGGGGCCGTCCATAAATGACGTCACGCGATTTTTGCCGATTTTCGACCCCCTCCCTCCCCCTCGTCACGCGTCGTCACAAAAACTTAGACCCCCCCCCCTCTAAAAATACGTCACAAAACTTTGACCCCCCCCCCACAAAAAACCCACTTTATTTTCTATTTGAAAATAAGTATGTTTCAAATCACTTTTATTGTTTTTTAAGTATTTATTATTTATTTAGTGAAGATCTACATTGTAATATCGTAACCCTCGTGAAGCATTTTTTAAAAACGTTTAACTGGCCTTCAGAAAACGAACTGTGTTAACATCCTTAGATTATAATTTATTTTAATGCATACAAATTAAACATTGACTATTAATCATCACGGTTAACGTCTTTGTTTAGAAAAAATAATATTTAAAAATAACATTTTTAAAATGTATTTGTAAAAAAAATCCCTCAATTGACTGACGGGCATCCCGTAAGAAAGAGGTCGGCGAACAGAGGTAAATAACCTCATCTGGGGTCAAAAAGGGAATTCTTGGGGGCAATGCAGACTCATTTGGGATATATAACATCCACTACAATCCACTAGATATATTAAAATACGCCATGTGTACGTGTACGCTTGGAACATATGCCCATTATTGAACCGGTTCCTTCCAGAAAATGCATTTTTGTAAAATTTGACAACTATGTAGATTTCTTACCTACGTACTATACGAAGACACCCAAATCTACCCTACTTTCATTTATATTGACACGAGTGTCAATAATCTTAATCCACATGATTTGTCTGTGTCACGTATCCTTTCTGTGATATTTAAAATTAATGCCTTAAAAACTGAGCTAAGAAGAAAAGTTGTTTTGTGCTCCTCTCGATTTGGATTGTCAAGAATTTGATGCATTCAATAAAGTTAATGAATACTTGACTAATTTTAAATGGGCTCATTTACCATTATAACTAGAACAGTGCTTCTCAAACTTTTTAGTATGGCGGACCGGCAGGAATTTTTGCCATTGCACCAAAGACCGGTGCACTATTTTCCCTGCACTGACAATTTTTGTTGTCCTTTTTTTAGAACATTTGCGGACCGGCAGCGGATGGCCCACGGACCGGCACCGGTCCGCGGACCACCACTTTGAGAAGCACTGATCTAGAAGACTAGAATGGCCAGGGGCGTTTGACCAAAAACCAATCGAACAATTATATCAAACTTAAAACGTTTTTAATTCTATCAAATAGATTCCCTCCCCCCCCTCACCTTTTAAAGAAAAAGGATATTCCGTGTCGTTTTGACTTAAAATATCTACACATAATCCTATTCAGATCATTTTTAGACACTTGTCATGCTTGTAAAACTCACCAGTAGCATTTTAGGGGGGGGGGCTTACGACGCTCCCCCAAATCCCCGAGTCATGTGAGCAGAACCTAGAGTCTGGGGGTGGGGGGGGGGTAACGCACACATAAACTTGTCTATTTTGGGTTAACGGGCAAAAAAGTTCATGAGAGAACCAAACGGAGCTGCGGTTACATCACAAATGCTTTGATGTCAACATCAAACGACGCAGTGTAACAATTTCATATGTTATCTTGTGGATTCTCAAACTTAAGGATTATAATTAGATTTAATTTTCATGTCTTGATAGCTTACGCCAACCAGCGTCTGGTGGCCTACCGACCGGCACAATGAGAAGCACTGATTTTAAAAAAAAATAAAGTCATTAAATAAATTGTCAGTGTCAGCGACCAAATATTTCAGTGGAAGTTTTATTTAAAGTTACCCTTTTGATGTGACGTCACACTTCTTCAACCCCCTCCCTCCCCCTCGTCACGCATCGTCACAAAAGTGTGACCCCCCTCCCCCCCTAGGTGCGTGACGTCATTTATGGACGGCCCCTAAGGGAACATTGCTACCATGGTTCTAACAGTTCACTTACATATCACCTGCAAACCTAACATCCAATACAGTATCAGAATCTTCAGTTGAGACAATCTAAAACTATGCGAACGATTGTTCAGTTCGGCTGGTTATATTGTCAATAAGAAACGCTCATCACTCGAACCAAATAATGTCAATACACTTGTCCTTTTGCGTTGTTTGTTAAAATATGGCATATAAAGAATACATTCCAGTGTTATTTCGATTTTCGACAAGTAAGTTTAATAATGTTACTTATGACACCATAAATTTCAATTCATGGCTTTAATCGAAATTAACGATTAATTAATCGCTATTTTTTCAAAAGTATATATATATATATATATATATACGCAAAAACTCAGCGCATTAACGTATAGAGTATAGAGTATAGTATAGTATAGTATAAATCGTAAACCGAGAATTTAAAGTTTGTATCTATACTATTACAAATATATATAAAGGGAAAAAAGATGTGACAGTTTTATTGAAAATCCAGACGGTTTCCAGTCAGAAATTTTGGGATGGGTTTTAAAAAAATCAAACGCTTAAAATTAAAAAAGCAATTCCTTTTTTTTTAAATGTCAAATACAATATTTATTAATTATTGTTGACAATTGAAGAAAAATCGGGTGAATAGTACTTTAAACCGGAAGATCGCAATTTTGATTAACTTATAACCTGGAATAACTCCGAATAACCTATGCTGGAGTAGTTCCCTACCAGAAGCCCTCAATCAATGAATCAACTTCAATTATTTCTAAATCTGAATAAATCACAAACTTTGCATTATATTTTGGTCTGTGGACTTTAAAATACATTTTTGAAACTAGAAAATGGGAGGGCGTCCAAGAACTAACAAAGCTTATCTTGTAGATCCTACTGAGGTTTTAAATGGTTCTACCATACGATGCGAGATGTGGCGGATGGTCGACATGGGAAAAGTGACAGTTGATACCATTACAACTATTGAATGGTTGGCAAGGCATTCTCTTTTAAAGAACACAATGCAGTGTAATAGCTGCAAGGAAGCATGCACTCTCTTAACTTATAGTTTAGGAATAGATGGAAAGAGATGGGCTTGTCATAGTTGTGGTGTAAGAAAAAGTATACGTGATGGTTCTTTCTTTACAAGAAGTCGTCTTCCTTTATCAAAAATAGTAATTCTCATGTATTGTTTTGCAGCAGAATTTACCATTGTATATTCCAAACATGAATCAGACATTAACAACGAAAAAACAATCACGGAGTGGTTTAACTTTTTACGTGGTGATATCAGTGTGTTTCTTGAACGCCACCCCCCTCGGATTGGTGGTCTTGAAGATAGTGGAGAGCCTATTGTTGTTGAAGTGGGCGAAACACATATAATTCACAAAAAAGAAACAGGGTGTGAAGGTCACTGGATTTTGGGTGGTGTTGAGATGTCCTCTGGAAAATGCTTTGTGGTGGAAGTGCCAGATAGAAATGCTGCAACACTAGAAAATGTTATAATTGAATGTGTTTTGCCTGGAACACACATTGTTACTAGTGAATGGGAGGGTTACAAAAATCTGGGGAGGATTGCTGACCATATATATTTGCACACTGTTGAAAGAGATGTCATAGATTCCAATTTCCACACCCATAATATGGAAAATTTATTCTTTAGAGCCAGGAAACGATTAAAGAAACATTGTGAATCAAACATTGTTGGAGCTTCATTTTTGTCATATTTAAATGAGTTTCAATTCCGTTGTAATATCCAAAGGATTAATGTATTCAATGAACTTTTGATTATCTTAAAAGAACAATATCCAGTTGAAAATATTTGAAGATTTTAAAGAAGAATGCATTGCTAAAAAAAATATTTTGTAATGGCTTGGCGACTTGGCTTAGGCTGACTCATTTTAATAATAAATAATATTATTAAAATAAGTTACAGATTGACATTGTTTGCTTTTTCCAAACATAAACCCTCAAAGTTCTTTAAATGAAAGCCAGTCCTAAGAAATTTATTTATCTTGATACTATACTGATAAAAAAGAGATTAAGCCTGTTGAAGTTCTTGATACATAAGGGATTAAACCTCTGATACTGAAGTCTCCAGAAGTCTGCTATTTTTTTCCATTTTCCAAAAAGGACCTCACCTGGTGATGTTGAGATGAGTTATGATGATGCCCAACAGGGTTCCTGAATTTCCTGATTCATAGGAACTAAAAGACAGTCATTTAGTGAGCTATTTATAGAAAAGGGACAAAAAGAGCCATATTTTCAGTTGTTGCCATTCTAGCGTCCGGGAATTCATTGACTTTGAAGTGACCTGAATTTTTCATGCACACATTTTTTGGATTGCACAAATAACATTATCAAGTATCAACCCACTTGTTCACTCTATTTCAAAGATACCCTGGTCCATTTGGTCATCTTTGACTTCACAAGCAATTAACAAACTTTTAGATTACAAGAAGGGCGTATAATCTTATTTTATTAAAAGTTTGTTTCCTTCTGTCATTTGTCTTCACTTCAATGTTGAAATTCTTTAGTATTATAATATAAAGTGAACTTTAGTGAATTATTTCAACCCATATATTTGATATATTCAGACTAATAGGAACAATCTTGAAAGAGTCATTTTAACAATACTGATAAGCAAAAGATCTAAGATACACATAATAAACCAGGCCTACTTAAAAGGCCATAGGTAATATTAAACCTATAAATACTGCATTACTGTATATAATATAAATTAAATGGTCGCATTCAGTTTTTGCAGACATAAAAATTTTAAAAGTCTGATAGTTTATGATGTCAATTTTAAAATTGCATTAAAATTTATAGGACCTTTTTCTATACTCATTGAAATCGAACTGAGAATTATGTGGTCGCAAAGTAAGGTAATTTGGTTTCACCACAAATTAGACTACCAGTGAAGCATGTGATAATGGTGATATACTTCACAAACATCTCATAATTTCAAAGAAATCCTCAAGAAACCTTTAACTTTAAAAAATACTAAATAAAAATTATTTTTGCATCAGTGTCATCTTTTAAAATTTTTAGTTTACTTGCTAAATTATCATGGGCCGTTTCGACAAGACACCGATCCAAAGTTGTAATATCCAATTAATTTTATTAATTCTGCAATTTTTAAAAATATTGAAGCATTTGAAGATGATATTTTAAATTTTCTTTCATTGTAATTTATTATTTTTATCAAACATTTTGATTTTAAATTTAATAAAAAGCTTGTTGTGAAATTGTAAATAATATTTCAAGTAACCAAAAATAATAAGAGTAAGAGTTTGTTATTTATCATATCTATACTAATTAAAGGCAAATACCTCACCACTATTTCTCCTACTTTCTGTGTAAGTAGAAGCATGAAACTTTGGGAAGTTGTTGGATGCACTCCATCATTACTAAAAATACTAAAATTAAAATTACTATCAATGGTAATCTGAAAAAAATTGAAAAATTTTTAATTATCACTCATTGAGCCTCATTGGGGGCCAGGGTCTTGCTTATATGAGCTATATAAAATAAAAATTAGTTTATGCGTTACTTACTGAGTAGCCTAAATGAATGGATCTTAACCAAAATTTGTATACAAAAACTTGGTATCCCATATTAAAATACTTAAGGGCACTGAAATTCTAATGTCAATTTCGTTGGGGCCGAGGCCCCCAAATTTCTTTTTTACTTATATGTTTAAGATATATTTTTCCCATTCAATTTTTAACGATCTTGATAAATATATCCATGTTGAAACTGAATTAAAATGAACAGGTTTTTGAAATTGACATATTGCACCGAATGGGCCAGGGGGCCCCTTAATGTCATTTTCCACCCTATATTAAGAGCCTATATTAAATTACTATAGGGCACTGAGCTCCTAATGTCCATTCTCTCGGAGCTGGGGCCCCAAATGTCTTTTTTACTGAACGTTAATAATTGTATTCCCTATTCAATTTTACACGATATTGAGAAATATAGCTTGAGTACAATGGCGAAAAAAATAATTAATTATCACTTATTTTGGGCCCGGGGCCCTTAATATCGTTTCTTTTGTAAGCTTTTAATTATTTATTTATTTATCCGTCTGCTAAGAAACTTGGATTTTTTTTTAACACTTTCCCGAAGGTTTCTGGCAGGGCCGGATTTCCGCCTATGACTACAAGGCCCCGGCCTAGGACCCAAGCCAGCCTAAGGCTAAGGGCCCCAGTGGTGAAACCTTTTCATTTTCATAAGCTCAAAAAAATTACTTTAACCAAGAGAAAAAAATTTTGAATTTAGAACATTTGAGGAAAACCGAAATTGTCTTAAATAAGTTAACAACTAAACAACAAATTGAAACATCAAAAATATATTACTCCAAATAATAAAACAAAGTGCTATTGTTTAATGACCCTCTCTTTTATATTCGTAACAGTAACAGAAATATCGATATCACGATGTCTGACTTTAATAAAAATCTAAGCGGGTTTCAGAAAAGAAACGGAATAAAGAAAACAAAAAAGAAAAAGTGCTTCTTCGTAGTAATGTATCTAAATTAAACACATTTTTCGTCTAGACCTAGTTCTGGCTCTAGTCCTAGTACTTCATGTAGTAGTACTAGTGCATTAACCAGTAACAGTTGCTGCGAATGACCGTCAACAGGCAACTCCAACAAACGTGTCTGACTGCAACTAGCTACCTGAAAACATTATTTCTGAAAAACCCGTAACAGCCACTGGTGTAGGGGAGGGTGGGCGCGGGAGGGCTTTACCCTCCCACCTTTTTTGACAAGGAGGGCGCGCCCACCCTGCATACAGGGCATGCAATTTCGATTAACTTCAATTTGACTTTTGAGACTGTGTTAGTTGTAGAACTTGTACCTTTGCCGCGTGAAAAATTTGAAAAAAGAGGGCCCTCTCACCTCTTTTTTTAGGACTACACCACTGGTAACAGCTACAAAAAATATATATATTACATGTATTTAGAAAATCCTGAATATATTTCTTCTTTAAGTGACTATCCTGATGAGTGGATGCTAGACGAAGTTACATTGGAGTGCCTTGTTCAAAATGGCATGAAACAAAATATTGATGCCGACTTTTCTTTTTCTAGGCGCCAATTACGGTCAATACACAGATAAAACCAGGTATCTATCGATGTCACTTTTTAGCCAAACATTAAGAAATGGTGAAAACAACCTCGACCTTGGCTCATATTTTCGAAAATGTTTGGGAAATTGGGGTCACTAGCTAATGAAGTGTTCAACGACTGGAAAACCACAGTTCAAAGAATGAAGGAACATGAGAATTCGGAAGAAGACAGGTCAGCATTTGCGACACTATCTAGGAAGAATGATGGCGGTAGAGTTGACAAGAGTCTTGTTCTTCAAACAGAAGAAGAAATAAAATACTGGGATGAGGTTTTCGAGGCGCAGTGTGGCTGTTGTGAGGTCACTTTCTGCACGCGGATTACCGTTTAGGTTTCCATGATAGATTTGTATTTTTTAAAAAAAACACTGGGAACTATGTTATGATTTATGACCCAGAACTTTTGGCGGAGTTCGGTCCTTTTCTGGACGTACACATAAAACGCCATGGAAACAAAGGAAGTGGCACAACATCATATGTGTCGTCAAAAATATGCGATGAAATTATCAATATAATGGCAGAAAAGGTAATAAATACAATCATGACTGAGATCCAACTTGCCCAAAAAATTCTCTATCGCTGTGGGCTCAACTCCGGACATTTCTCATGTAGATCAACTTTCTTTCATTGTGAGATATGTCTCTGAAGACGGATGTACTGTCGAAAGATTTTTGAGATTCATTCCAGTATTCATTCATAGTCCTAATATACATTGTATTATTCTGATTTTTATTAAAGACGTTAAAGGTCAATTAAAGATTATATGTACTGGGAGTACTGGTGCATTTAATTTCCTAATTTCCAAAAAAAGCTTCGACATGGTTTGCAAAAGTGAAAAGTGCCTAGGGGCCCTGTGTCTCTTAATTCCGGGCCTGGTTTCTGGCATAATTGTTTTTAAACATACCACTCATTGGTTTCTTTAAATTTATTCATTTCTACCGAGACTGAGATCGTTGCAACGCACGACGGGTCTGCTAGTAATAAGTAAATCATAAAATTTAGTATCAACTTTGGCTAGTTTAAATTGATGGATCGTGACCAAACTTGGTGTATGAAAACTTGATGACCCATATTCAAAAATTATAGGGCAATGCACTTCTTATGTTCATTCCCTTGGGGCTAGGGGCCCAAAATCTTGTTTGTTTTCATAAACATTTAATTCTTCATTCCCATTTGGTTTTACACGATCTGACAAATGTTGAAAAATATAACCATCATGATCCAGATTTAAATTATTGGTGTTTTGAACTTAACAGCTTACACCAGCTGGGGGGGGGGTATTATTAATGTCATTTTTTCTTCTGTAAGCTGTATAAATATTAATTATTATCGAATTCATCCCATCGCCATAAAACGTTGGGAAGTTGTTGAGTACATACCCACAAAAGTTTCTGGCATAACAAATTTTTAAAATACCAATTATTTGGGACAGAGGACATCAAAACGCGTATCTTTAAATAAAAGTTCCACTTAAACATTTGATTGCTTACAATTTATTTATTGGCGTTTTACTTTTACCTGGTTTCACGGGTATTACGATATTTAAGTGCAGCCTATTACACTAAATCATAGGCGTCCAAACTTTTTGCATGGCGGGCCATGCCATAATACATGAAATAAAGATATGCAGGGGCCGGACAAAGATAATAAACAAAAATGACATATACTTAGGGAAGTATTTTTTTGCAAAATTTTAATGTGAAGGTTGAAACTAGGATCATCACTGTAGCAGTAAATATGTGAGGTCAGGCTCAACGCCACTAGTTTGATACACATGACTCATGACATCACAGAGGTGAGAGTCACTTCGTCTCGTCCTCACACGATTCTTGTTAAAATTCATATCTGAGAATGTCTGCTCACGCATGTTAATTTAAGCAAAATAAACTGAGCATTTTCTTAGCAAATGTTCGAATTTCTTTGAATCTGTCATAATCCAGCTGAAGGTAAAAGCCAATGAGAAAAAGCTGTTGTTGTCTGCTGCGACATTCAGCATCACTTTGAAACTCCATGAGTTCCATTTGCACATAGCCTGGAACATCATCGGGGTCCACAGAGAAAGCTGAAGCCACCCCCCCCCCAAAATGATTTCTCTTCAATAGTTTCTAAGTCCTGAAACTGAAAGCTCTTTGAAATTCATCAGCCATGGATATGATATCTGCCTTCAGGGCCGCCACCAGAAATTTTTGGGCCCCTGAAAACTGGGAACGTTGGGCCCCTCTGGGCTCCACATTGTGCCTATGCATTTTCCCAGGTCCCCACATGCCAAAATCCTTGAAATATGTATACAAAATGACCAAAATGTAGCTTATCCGAAAGCAGCAATGCCGGCTGCATTTATACATACCAATACAAGCGATCTATTTCTACTGAATAACGAAAACGCCACATATTTGCAACAACAAAAGAAGTAGTAGAATTTCTTTTTGTTTTATTCATTCATATAAAAAAATTAACTACAAAAGAAATAGTTTTAAAAAAACGTAATAATTTTATGTTCTATTCACTCATATGACGTACATTTAAAAAAAAATTATATCGTTCAATAAGAAATCATTTGAAGCGTAAATTTTTTTACACACCAAGGGAAATAGCCATGTTTATAACTGGAATTTTCATTTGAAATATAGTAACATCCGTGGATAACACAACATGTTTTTAATTATAAAGTGTGTGAGGGCAGTTTGTTTATTTACTGTGATGAGGAGGACCACCTTCTAATTTTCATATTAGAAAAATCACGTATAACTTCATTGAAGTTTATCTGCCTGGTAAGTTCGTGTTCAATTGAAATAAATGACAGTCCATTTAATCTTTCTTGGCTCGTGATAGAACGCAAATAGTTTTTTTTTATAATAGCCAATTTTTTGAACGATCGTTCTCCTTGAGCCACCGACACAGGAAGACAAAAAAAATCCACAGGGCAATACACACTTCACTAAATATTCACTGTCTCTAGAACAGGAAGAATGCTAGGCAACCTCTGAGCAATTGGACGCAAGGCATCAACTCTTGAACTCCAGCGCGTGTCACTCAGATTATGCAGGGAGCATATTGTTGATTCCAGCAAGATAAATCTTTCTGGACAAGAGCTGAATAATTTGTAGAGGCGATTCATCGTTTCCAATTAATGTTATTGCATCACTGCAACATGACGCAGTATTTACCCCAACCAGATTCAGTATGTGAGCTGCACATGGAGAGAATAGAGCAGCATCATTCTTTTGCAAAATCCGCGCTTCAACACCTTTAATTTACCCCGACCAGATTCAGTGTGTATTTAAGCTGCACATGGAGAGAATAGAGCAGCATCATTCTTTTGTAAAATCCGTTCTTGAACACCTTTAACTTTCCCCGCCATGTTTGCGCCGTTGTTAAAACCATGTCCCCGACCATCTTTAAGATCAATTCCATGTTCATCTAAGCGTGAAACGAGTGTTTCTGCAATTTCTTCTCCTGTCTTCTAATTGCACGGGAAGAACTCTACAAATCTCTCTTCTATTGACCATTTGTTCTCATAGCTTTTATGGACGTATCGTAATATGATAAAATTTTGTTCTGTATGGAATACGTCAGGAGTAGCATCACATATAATGGAAAAATAAATTGCTTCTCTTCTTTCAAGCAAAATCTTGTCTAGAACATGTTTCCCACATAAAGAAATGAATTCGTTTTGTGTCTTCCATGACAAATAATGATTTCGCATTCTTTCACCATGCTCTTTCTTGTCTTTGATGCATTTCAAATGATGTTGCAGCAAAGGATCATAGTGAGATACGAGTTCTAGTAACCCTAGAAAGTTGCCATGGTGAGGGTTTCCTATGTCTTGATATTCACAGTGAAATGCGAGTCCTCTGGAAGCCAGAAACAATGTAATATCCAAGAGTCTACGCAATAGGGCATTGAACTTGTCACTTTTACTTTGGAGACGCTGTTGAAAGCTGATATAAATACCACAAGAACCAGTAACTGATTTTCCCAAAAGTTTACAAGCCACGTAAGAATCACTATGCAGTGACCTTTTTTTGTGATACCGTAATCTTTCGTAAAGAAACCTCCACTGTTGTTTTTTTTTGGATCAAAGCCTTCTCGTTTTGCCAAAAAAGCTAGTACAATGTACTGACATGCTGTTCCGGAATTTTACCAGAAGGATAGAGAAGGCACGTGATGCAGTATAGAACATTTTTTGAGCTGCTCCAGACAATCCAATCTCTAAGTAACTTTTCTCGGCTATTGGACGACTGGGAGTGTAACAGACTTTTGTAAAACATTTTGCCAGTGTAGTCTGAAGACATGGTTTTGATCATTTCTTTTAACTGACTTTCAGTTTTTAACTTGCACAAAACGATGCACTGTCTGTCCCGGACTTGGAAGTGCTCTGACCATCGCCCAGGATCGCTGTAGTGGCGAAATTCGTTTTCATGTTCGACAAAATCATCAACATTATCACTTGTCCTAAATTGTCGTAATCATATTAAAATATTTTTTTTATTTTTGAAGTAACGGTTATTTATATTATTATAAATTATTATATATTATTTTATATTATTAATATTCTCGATTGAAATTTTAAAAATGTGTAATAATCTTATGTTTAGAGATTGAAAATGATTGAGAATCTCAACCGACACCCCATGAACACAAAGAAGAAAATACGATCGGTGCCTTTTTTTTCGAACAAAAAAGTATGTATGTCTTATTTACATCTTAATGGGTCGTAAAAGTTAAGGAAAACATTCAAATATTTACATCCACTGGAATAAGTGAGAGAGTCACCGGAAGACATATATGTGACGTATTTGATGACTAATTTATATTATTTTTAGAAAACTGTGACGTAAAACACGAAATTCCGAGGAACACCTTTAGCGAACCATTCATTGTGCAGAAAAGTTGTTCCCTTCAATTGTCGCTGTGAGATAAATTTTTAAACTTTTTTAATATTTAACTTGAATAATTGTCGGAATATATATCAGCATTATAAAAGTAAGCGTGGCTGATGGGGCCCCCCTTCAGTTGGGGCCCCTGAATACATTCGTGGATTCACCCCCTTGTGGCGGCCCTGCTGCCTTTGCTCATTGCAGTTTCTTTCTAGAAAATTCGTCATGATTTCCTGCAGTGGGGCGAAATGTGTGGTACTAGGCTACATTTGAGACAGTTGCCTTTGAAAAATTTGCAGGCCTTAATTTTTAAATATAATTGGATAACCACTGCTGTTCGCCCTTGAAGATTTGTGTTAAGAAAGTTTAGATGTCTTGTCACATCAACTAAAAATCCAAAATCTGCTAGCCAAGGGATCATATAGTTATGGAGCTGTTTTTATTTTCCACGGTGAATAGCCCTGTTTCTTATTTAACCGTGTAGATGCGTTGAAGTGCTGTCCCCCGACGGAGCCATCTTATATCATTGTGATACACATCTTCGTCTTCTCACTGGATGTCAAAAAGAAACTGCTGAATCTGGCTGTGAAACAGGGCTTTAGAGCGAATAGAGTTTATAGCTTTTATCACTGGCTTAGAGGACATGATCACATCCTAGGTGTTTGGCACAAAGAACTTGTTGGTCAATGATACAATGAAGTTTAAAATCTTTGTCAGCCTCTTAGCTGACTTTGTTACAGTTACAGACAACATTTGCTAGTCAACTGTGCTCACCAGTCATGGCAGGGACACCATCAATAATGAATACAGAGATTGTTTACTTGTTTGGTAATTAACGTCATTGACAGCAGACCAAACAGAAGCATGTAAATTTGTTCCCCTTGTTTTGATCTTTAAGACAGAAGGTCTAGTAATTGGCAAAGGGGCCTTCCATATAGTACGTCACGCTCCAGAGGGGGGAAGGGGGTGTAAGAAAGTGTGACGGTTTGTGACAGGGGGAGGGGGGTCCAGCCATGTGTGACGTCACGGTGTTTTATATTAAATTTTAATAAAAAATAAATTTTTGTTCGAGAGAATGACGTACTTTGGGGGGGTCCCAAGATTTGTGATAGTTTTTGACAGGGGGGAGTTAAAAATGGTCAAAAGTAGCGTGACATACTTTATGGACGGACCCAAAACAATAAAATGTTATTGATTTTTGCCATCCTTTGAGGTATTCACAACAGTACAAAATTTCAACTTTTAAAAATAAATGTAACATCGTTACATAAATAATAATGCGTACGTCAATTAGTTATTTAAGATGAGGCCGCGGGCCAATTAAAAATAATGTGTGGGTCGTGTTTCGCCCGCGGGCCGGAATTTTGACGCTCCTATACTAAATACATACTTAAATGACAAAAATAGATTTGAAACATGCCCATTTTAAAATCGAAAATATGGCTTTTTAGGGGGGGGGGCAAAGTTTTGTGACGTCATGTTTGAGGGAGGTGTAAGTTTTTATGACGGCCAAAATCGCGTGACGTCATTTATGGGCGGCCCCTATTGGCTTCTGTCTTGTCCACCACCAAAGTTCCATGTTGCTGTTTTTGTCCGGCCGGTGAATCCTGAGAATCCTTCTTAGGCAATTGTTAATGAAGGACTGATTTATGTTCAGGTTGTTCTCCGCGTCTTGTTTCCAAATTGCAGCATGGGCTTTAACATATTTATATCTAAAATTAACTATTTTTTTTTAATTTAAAAAAAAACCCTCCATAAACGGATAACGAAAATTTAAAGGCTGTACTGTATCTATAACTATAAGAGCTCAAAGAAATGACAGTTTAATTGCAAATGCAGACGGTTTCCAATCTGAAATTTTGGGATACGTTAGAAACAAAACCAAACACTAAAAATTCAAAAAAGAGCTGCCAGATTCATTACTGATACTGGAGAATATTCAAAACTGACAATAATACCACCATTATTCATTATTTCATTCATTAAACCTTGAAACACTAGAGGAAAGAAGAACCAAGAGTAAAGTAGTAATTAAATATAAAGCAATTAATTCTAATTAGGAAATACAACACAAAGATAACTTAATAAAAACCCTCAGATAATTTAAGGATAAAAACACCTTTCTTATTCCGTATGCAAGAACAAACACATACAATTTCTCGTTCTTCCCGTCCAGAATTCGGGCGTGGAATGGGTTGCCTGAAGAAACCAGGAAAACCAACTCTTTATCAACATTAAAATCTCTAATAATGCAGGAGGACTGAACACAAACCATAGATAAACGAAGGACGCAATAATCTTCTGTATAGAAGGAGCGCCTGTAACAGAGATAACAAATTAAAATTGTAATAATTTTTTTCCCAGCCACATACAATATTATGAACTACTAGCGTCATGCACTTTTTTAGGGTGCCTACGGCCCCGACCTTTTTCAAAAGCCCAACTAATTTGTCCTTGTTTGATAAATACGAAATATTAAACTTTCTGAAATGTACACAAAGTATTTTATAATAGGGGTTGCAGGGCACATACGGCGCCCCGTTTCTTTTTTGATTTTATAATTAACCATCATCTAATTCTCTTTTTACAATGTTCCCTTTTACAAAATTAAAATATGAGCGAAAACAATGACGTCATATAATTTTTTTACAGCGCATATTTAATTTGCACTTCTTTTGATGCTTTGGTGCAGTAATTTGGTTTTCCCTGCTTTCTAAAACTAGTAGCGTCAAGACTGACAGACACTACTTGCGTGACAATTGCAAATTATATTGTTTAACTAGTGTATTACCCGTCAAAAATAACGGAAGTTTTCAAAATGATTATATTTCAGTTTTTGTAAGTGTCCCTTTTGCCTGAAAGCCGCATAGTAAATAATCAGAAAATGTAGAGACCAAGAGAGAACAATTAAATCTCTTTTCCATATTGAACAATTTTATGCCGACGTTTGAAAATAGCGTTGTTTGTTTGTTTGTTTTTTTTGTGCTGTATTTTTTTCAAGGCTATTTTTTTAGCGGTGTGCTTTCTAAAATCTAGCGTTACGAACGGACATAGCATAGTATATATTTTGATTATATATACGGAAATATGTGTTATGAGAAAGCCTCGAAGCTTAGGCTTCACATTATATAAGATTGCATGATTAATAATGATATAATCATGATAATAGTATATTATGCATAGTGAATTACACACATCATACATTGATACTGCAGCAAAAAAGTTTGAAGTTAGAAGTGTTAACAAATATTGCTGAGGAGTCAGCCGGGCGTTAACTTGCGGCATTGAATAGTTCGCACCCATTATCAGTGCACCAATAATACAACACAGTGAGTTAAAATTAAATTATGTGACTTTAATGTGATCAACATCAAGCACATCTGTGATTTGAAGCAGTTTAAGCTTCATTGATGATTATGACTTGTCAGTTTATTCGCCCATTTGTCCATACATTATTAGCACAACATTACCAAAACATGTAAAAATTAAAATGTAACTTTTACACTTATCTTATCTGTTTACAGACGCTCCTTCTATACAGAAGATTATTGCGTCCTACGCTTATCTATGGTTTGTGTTTAGTCCTGCATTTTTATTAGAGATTTAAATGCTGATAAAGTGTTGGTTTTCCTGGATTCTTCAGGCAACCCATTCCACGCCCGAATTCCGGACGGGAAGAAAGAAAACTTGTATGTGTTTGTTTTAACACATGTTAATAACAAAGAACTATTTATTTTTCATGAAACGTAGTAAGCAAAGTTCGTCACAGGATAACAGAAAAAATTAAATTATCAACTGTTAATCATATTTACAACTTAATATACGCGATTTAGTAATTCACATAAACGTCTTTATTATTGTCAAGTCAACACCTTTTCAAGATCTATTATGACTTGTCAGTTTATGCGCCCATTGGTCCATACATTATTACCACCACATATATCAAAAACATGTAAACGAAAAACTGTAACTATTTACAAATATGAATAGCAAAGAACTTTTTATTTTGCATGAAACCTTTGAAGTAAACTTTATCACTGGATAAAAGAAAATATTAAAGTATCAACAGTTAATCGTATATACAATTTAATATACACGTTTTTAGGAATTGAAATAAACATTTTCATTATTGTCAAGTCAGCACCCCTTCCAGTTCTATATTAAATGGGCTCATTTACAATTATATCTAGAACAGTGCTTCTCAAACTTTTTAGTATGGCGGACAAGCAGGAATATTTTCCATTGCACCAGGGACCGGTGCACTATTTTTCCTGCACTGACAATTTTTTCTGTCCTTTTTTTTTAAAGAACGTCTGTGGACCGGCAGCGGATGGCCCACGGACTGGCACCGGTCCGCGGACCACCACTTTGAGAAGCACTGATCTTGAAGACTAGAATGGCCAGGGGAGTTTGACCAAAAACCAATCGAACAATTATATCAAACTTAAAACGTTTTTAATTCTATCAAATAGATTCCCCCTCTCCCCTTTTAAAGAAAAATGATATTCCGTGTCGTTTTGACTTAAAATATCTACACATAATCCTATTCAGATCATTTTTAGACACTTGTCATACTTGTAAAACTTACTAGTAGCATTTTTTTTTGCTAACGACGCTCCCCCAAATCCCCGAGTCATGTGAGCAGGACCTAGAGTCTGGGGGTTGGGGGGAGGGTAACGCATACATAAACGTGTATATTTTGGGGTAACGGGCAAAAAAGTTCGACGACTCCTGCCACGAGAGAGCCAAACGGAGCTGCGGTTACATCTCAAATGCTTTGATGTCAACATCAAACGACGCAGTGTAACAA
The DNA here is from genome assembly GCA_944989445.1 of Ampullaceana balthica. NCBI lineage: Eukaryota > Metazoa > Mollusca > Gastropoda > Lymnaeidae > Ampullaceana > Ampullaceana balthica. Next base: position 159,993 of record CALYLW010000304.1, on the reverse strand, counting down.
TTTCATATGTTATCTTGTGGATTCTCAAACTTAAGGATTATAATTAGATTTAATATTCGTGTCTTGATAGCTTACGCCAACCAGCGTCGGATGGCCTACCGACCGGCACATTGAGAAGCACTGATTTAAAAAAAAAGAAAAGAAATTCATTAAATAAATTGCAAGTGACCAAATATTTCAGTGGAAGTTTTATTTAAAGTTACCCTTTTGATGTGACGTCACATTTCTTCAACCCCCCTCGTCACAAAAGTGTGACCCCCCTCCCCCCTAGGTGCGTGACGTCATTTATGGACGGCCCCTGACACAGCACTTCACTGTCGAACACAAGTTGCATTTTGCCACGAGGAAAAGTAGAAAACTTCAATATTAATCAAGATATGAAAGCTCTTCTATTTATTTCTAACTTAAAAATGTATAATGTAGTGTCCTTAATAATTATTTTCTAATAAAAATTATATCTTCTTTAATAGCATCATAGATGGGTTCTGCCCCTGGCGGCACATACCCACTCTACGCCACTGTTTTATTTAAATTCTAATTTCTCCATCGCTCACCAACCCAGCCGTGACATTTTTTTTAAAAATTAACTTTAAATATTTTCAACGTGGAATTTTGCAGGCAGTGACACCTTTTCATCAACTCATTAGCACGAGGCTGAGGAACTCTGTTGCGTCAATGGAGAGAAACGTCACTAGGTCTAAAAAAAATGTAACTTATGTAACAGTAACACTCGTTGAAATTGACAAAAAGACCAAATCAAAACTTTAAATTTTAAAGAGAAATAAGTCTTTATAATTTATACTTTAACTTTAATAATAAATCATAAAATGATGTACTGCACTGGTTGTTACCACGGGCTACAGCCCTTGAGTGGGGAATAAAGTTAGTTACATTTACTGTCTAAATCTAAGGCTCAAATAACATAAGTGCCTCAGAATTTCCTAGTGTGGTAATGAGGATCCAAAATATATATTTGTATAAATTAAAAACAGAACTTAGATACCCTTCTATAACTATAACGATAACTAGCTTTACCCAAAATTGGCATATCATTTGTTTTATGAAATAAAACTTTTCTTGATGAACTTGATGTAATGTAAGTAATGTAACAAACTTTACAATTCATATGCATACTCTAAGTCAGAATACACTTTACTTATTTTTGATCTGATCTCATCATGTCTTTAAGTAAGTACATTAACTAAACACAAAACTTTTTTTTCCCATAACAAAATTATTTATTTTACATAACAATTCCTTGATGATTGTAATCATGTCATAATGAATGGTAATTGATAAAACTAAAATATTATTAATATGCACATTCTCAATGTTTCAAAACTTCTTTAAAAAGACATGCACTGCACAGTTTGTAAGCATTTTACTTAAACAAAAATTTTAAAAATAATAGGTAATATATATATAATACTGGTACTACATGGTTCACAATATTGGTATGAATTTAAAGCTTTTACTTTAGTATTTTACTTTGCATTCTTGTCCTTAACTGGCTTAGCCAAAAAATAGCTACTCAAGTCATGAAATATAATTTTAAAAACAACTTTAGTTTGGCTGTTGTTCCTTCTTAGATTCCTAGAATAGCTACTACTGTATGAGATTTTTAAAAAAAAAGTTGTTCAACTTTCTGGTTGCTCTCAAATACTTTCTCCTAAATAATAACACTATTAAAACTAAAACAAAATCTTTTTATTTCTTTAAAGTTTGAAGAAGGCCATTTTTGTCTTTCAGTAATTTCCATAATAATAAAATAAGAGGCCAAAAAATAATAAAGATCAACTTATGATCAAGTAATTCACAATCTCTTTTTATTTTTGCTTACTTGAAATATTATAACTTGAAACTAATAAAAGAAAATTCCATATAAAATTGCAGAATAAATTGGATTTTACAACTTTTGACCTATGTCGTTGTCGATTCGGCCCATGATAATTCAGCCTCTAAAAGTCACAGACATCTGAATCATTTATAAAAATGCATGGGCATGAGTCTATATTTGCACTGATTTTTAAAGAATTGTTAATATAAAATGACCTCTTTCAAGGAATTACATATAAGTACATTGTATTATTATTTTGCATACAATATAACCATTCATAAATGAATTGGATGGGTTGAAATTTAAATAATTTGAATAATTTCACTACACAGAGGCAAATGCTTTAAAATTAAATAACATTAAAAATAATCATGTTTTAAAATTAATAATACTTTACCAATATTTGAGATTTATATTTCTAAAATTAAAATAGATGGCCGTCCATAAAGTACATCACGCTATTTTTGACCATTTTAACCCCCCCCCCTCTCCCCCTGTCACACTTTCTTACACCCCCTCTCACCTTCTGGAGCGTGACGTACTTTATGGACGACCCCTAGGTCAATAGAACATGTTATAGAGTTTATCTTATCTTTTAAATACAGACGCTCCTTCTATGCAGAAGATAATTGCGTCCACAGACCATGACAGATGATCTGTTGGCAAGTGATGCAGCAATCACAGGCCACAGCTTTTTGGGTTCCACGCATTAACCAGCCGCCTAACTAGTGTTAGGTACCCATTCGAGCTGGGTGACTCAGGGACGCCCTAGGCCCCGGGAACAAATCCTTGCCTTGACATGGATTCGAACCCATGACCATCGGTACGCCAGTCGAGCACGCTGCCACTCGACCACCGCGCCCTTAACATGGGACCATGGCATCTTTGAAAAAGAGTGAACAAGTGGGTAGATACTTGATAATGCTATTTGTGCAATACTAACAATAATGCATGAACAATTAAGGTCACTTCAGAATCAATGGATCCCAGGACACTATATGGCAGTGGACTGAGTGGTGGCAAACCTTTTTGGGGCTGCATGTCCAAATTTCAACCAAGACCCACTTTCATTCAAAGAACATTTGAGGTTTATATTGAATAAAGCAAACAAAAGAGGTGTACTAAATAGCCAAACAAATGTATAGCTAATACTATAATTGTCCAAACTACGTCTTAGTAAATGACTATGCTATTACACAATTATTTTTTTAAGCAATGTATTCTTCTTTAAAATCTTCAAACATTTTCAATTGGATATTGCTCTTTTAAAATAATCAAAAGTTCATTGAATACATTATTCTTTTGGATATTACAACGGAATTGAAACTCATTTAAATATGACAAAAATGAAGCACCAACAATGTTTGATTCACAATGTTTCTTTAATCGTTTCCTGGCTCTAAAGAATAAATTTTCCATATTATGGGTGTGGAAATTGGAATCTATGACATTCCTTTCAACAGAGTGTAAATATATATGGTCAGCAATCCTCCCTAGATTTCTGTAACCCTCCCATTCACTAGTAACAATGTGTGTTCCAGGCAAAACACGTTCAATTATAACATTTTCTAGTGTTGCAGCATTTCTATCTGGTACTTCCACAACAAAACATTTTCCAGAGGACATCTCAACACCACCCAAAATCCAGTGACCTTCACAACCAGTTTCTCTTTTGTGAATAATTTCAGTTTCACCCACTTCAACAACAATTGGCTCTCCACTATCTTCAAGACCACCAATTCGAGGGGGATGGCGTTCAAGAAACACACTGATATCACCACGTAAAAAGTTAAACCAATCAATGATTGTGTGTGTTTGCAGAATGTCTGATTCGTGTTTTGAATATACAATGCTAAATTCTGCTGCAAAACAATACATGAGAATTACTATTTTTGATAAAGGAAGATGGCTCCTTGTAAAGAAAGATCCATCACGTATACTTTTTCTTAAACCACAACAATGACAAGACCACTTTTTTCCATCTTTAAAATTTAAGAGATGGCATGCTTCGTTGCAGTTATTACACTGCATAGTGTTCTTTAAAAGAGAATGCCTTGCTAACCATTCAATAGTAGTATTGGTATCAATTGTCACTTTTCCAATGTCGACTAACCGCAAAATCTCGCATCGTATGGTAGAATCATTTAAAAACTCAGTATCAGTAGGATCAATAAGATAAGGCTTGGTCGTTCTTGGACGCCCTCCCATTTTCTAGTTCTAGTTTTAAATAATTTGCTTTTTGTGTCAACAATCTTTAATATATTATAATGCTAAGTTTGCGTTTTATTTTTATAAAGACACATTTTTGAAATAATTAAAGTTGCTTATGGAGGCTCTCTGGACTGGGAGTTGTTATATTGTTATACCACTGTAACCACAGGCCACACAACTACACAAGCGTAGTATTAGTATTAAGCGACAGTATCAGTAAGCGTAGTTTTAGCGTAGGTTGTAGTATAGGTTAATCAAAATTGCGATCTTCCGGTTTACAGTGCTATTGACCCGATTTTCCCCAATCTTCAATTAAATTATTAAACAATAATAATTTGCAATCTGTCACGCAAGTAGTGTCTGTCCGTGACGCTATGCGAGGTAACTCCCGATTAAAACAAATAAATGGAAATAAAAATGTTGCTTTCGAGATTAACAAAATGTGTTTCTGTCCATAAAATATTGTGACGTGACGTCATTATTTGAGCTTTGAAGGGAACGAAGTAAAAAAAGCCATGTTTTATTTGATGTGATTAATAATATTTATTTTTTTTGTATTAAATGTCCGTTTTTGTGTATGTGTCCATGTAAATATTACGTACGTAATTATAAATTTAATTTTCTATATCAATGTATAACATTCGTTTTTCGCTTGATTACATTTACAATTGGTTGTCGATTGGTTGTCAAGTTTCGATGCGTTTTGAACTACAAAGCCATTATTCAATACTGCGAATGAAATTTGTCAACTTATGCTTTAGTTTAGCGTTTTTTTCCTTTCTTTTAAACACTTTGAGATTGCATATTTATATGTTTAAAAAAATAACATATTTAAAAATCGGACTCCTCCCCGTAATAGTTTTTGTTTAATTGTTATTTACATGTAATATTTTAATGCATCTTCGACTAATTTTGAAAAAAAAACTTTGCTTTTAAAATTAGTCAAGTATTCATTAAATTTATTGAATGCATCAAATTCTTGACATCGCAATTCGAGAGGAGCACAAAACATCTTTTCTTCTTAGCTCAGTTTTTAAGGCATTAATTTGAAATATCACAGTAGGGTAGATGTAGGTGTCTTCGTATAGTACGTAGGTCAAGAATCTACACAGTTGTCAAATTTAAAAAAAAATGCATTTTCTGGAAGGAACCGGTTCAATAATGGGCATATGTTCCAAGCGAACACGTACACATGACGTATTTTAACATTTATCTAGTGGATTGTAGTGGATGTTATATGTCCCAAATGAGTCTGCTTTACCCCCAAGAATTCCCTTTTTGACCCCAGATGAGGTTATTTACCTCTGTTCGCCGACCTCTTTCTTACGGGATGCCCGTCAGTCACTTGAGGGATTTTTAAAAAATACATTTTAAAAATGTTATTTTTAAATAATTTTTTTTTCTAAACAAAGACGTTAACGAATAATAGTCAACGTTTAATTTGTATGCCTTAAAATAAAATATAATCTAAGGATGTTAACACAGTTCGTTTGCTGAAGCCCGGTTAAACGTTTTTAAAAAATGCTTCACGCTGGTTACGATATTACAATCACAATGTAGACCTTCACTACATAAATAATAAATACTTAAATGACTTTAAAAGTGATTTGAAACATACTTATTTTCAAATAGAAAATAATGTGTTTTTTGTTTTGTTTTGTTTTTGTGTGTGTGTGTTGTCAAAGATTTGTGACGTATTTTTAGAGGGGGGGGGGTCTAAATTTTTGTGACGACGCGTGACGAGAGGGGGGGGGAGGGGGTCAAAAATCACGTGACGTCATTTATGGACGGCCCCTCAGTGCCGTTACCTTTCATCATTAATTTTCAATTACGTTACCAAGGTAGGGTAATTTTAACATAATTATCATCATGATAACCACCCCTGAATGTATAACCCTATAAACCCAATCACTGTCTAATAATAATAATAACCCCCTTTTCATACCACGACGGCCACATGTTTCATTAACCCACTTTTGAATCAGCCCCATTTATAAATAAAAAATATTCCAATGTGATTGAGCTTTGGGTGCGTTAAAAAGCCTAAAAACATTTTTTTATAAAATAATTAACGTAATTACTTCAACTAGATGTGGCGGTATGCATCAGAACATAGGGTACTTACACTTACAGTAAACACGTTGCCCCAAGGGGCCGTCAATAAATAACGTCATGCACCTAGGGGGAGGGGGTCACACAATAGGGTGTTGAATAATCGTGACGTCACATCAAAATGCGCAACTTTAAATAAAATTTCCACTTAAATATTTAATTACTTACACATTATTTAATGACGTTTTAAATGGCTTTCCACGTGTTTCGATATTAGAATTAGAGTGCAGCCCTACACTAAAATGACTAAATACATAATTAAATAACAAAAAGGTTATTTGAAAATTTGCATTTTTCAAATAGAAAATACGGCTTTTATGGGGAGGGGCGCAAAGCTTTGTGGCGTCATATTGGCGGTGGGGTCTAAGTTTTTATGGTGACGAGGGGGGGGGTAAAAATCGCGTGACGTCATTTATGGATGGCCCCGAAAAGTTAGAGTATTTACAATATAACAACTCCTGTTCGCCTTAGACACTTAAGGTAAGCCCCCCTTTACCCACAATTGTTGGGAGACCTTATTGAGCATAACAAAGTTACTAAGGAATTTGGAGTCAACTATTTAACTTGTGTTTTACAAACAGCGTGTTTCTCCAACCATAAGTCAAGGCATGTAGAATATCTAAAACAATTTTCAATTTGATTACACTTTATTGTATACTAGCAACAAAGCCCGTCCAAGGACGGGGATAAGTGTAGGGTGACATGTGAAGTTCACAGCCGACCCTGATAATATAACGAGGGAAAAGTATTTCAGTAACAAAAATATAAATAATTAATAAATTGGAGATAGAAAAGTAAGAAATATTTTCTTAAATTTTAATCGATCAAATTAGTTTTAATCGATTGATGTTTTTAACGATTAATTAATCGTTAATTTCCGCAGCCCTATCAATTATTAAAAGTTTTAAAATAACGATTTTAATTGCTACTTTCATTTATGTATATAAATGCGTCTGTTTGATATTATGTGAAACAATAGGCATTTAGGATTGCATTTTACCATTGAATGTACAGCGCCCTTTCAGTTTCTCTGAGCAACTCACCCAGCACCTTTTCTTTCCGACAAAACAAAGCCAACTTCAACCCACCCTCTCCGCTCTCCCAATAACTTCAATTCAACAATAAATAATTATCAATGGATCCCAACTTACAGTTACAAATAAAAATATTATTACTTTAAAAAGTATATATATATTATATAATATGTTCTTTAAAATGAGATGAAATTGCTGTTAATGAAAATTAATTCAAAAAGCCGATTTGAAGTTCGTTGATGATAACATTTTTTTATAAAAACTAAAACATTCCAAAATCAAAAACGAAATAGGATCAATTCAAAATGGCGACTGCCATTGGAAACATGAAATACATATGATTTTGGTATTTATTATCTTTTGACATGTCAAGAAATGAATTTGAAAAAGAATAAAACATTAAATTACTAATGTAGGTCACTAATTAGAGTCTGGCTTACCTAGAGCCTAGAGTCTTTATATACTGATTTTTATAAGTATAAGAGAAGAATTATTTTTCTCACTACTACTAAGAAGTTAGACTACTACTACTACTACTAACTACTAGTACTAGTCTAGTCACTACTCACACTCACTGTCACTAGTGTCACTAATCTTATTACTTATTTTTTCCTGTTGTCATTGTTGTAAGTTGTTGATTGCTCACTGACTCACTGGATCACGCTCATTGAGTCAATTGAATTATCACTTTATCAGTAGGGACCAACCGCCCGGTGAACCGGGTAGACATTTTCTACCAGGTACCGAATGCCGAAGCGATTAATAGTTAGATTTAGATGTACTGTAATTAAATTGTACTATTTGCCGGATCCGGGTACGAATCCGAGTACTAGGGTTGTTAAATGAAAATTAGGCTAGAAACTTTATTCTTTAGTCTTTATTGTTTACTTCCCCACCTTCTACAGTCTACACTCTTCATGCAATGATTGAATGATATTATGGTGAGATGGTGAGAAGAATAAGAATGGATTATTAATTTATTAAATTAAGATTTAAAACATCAATAAATTCATTATAAATTATATATTACTTGTAAATTTGGTTTCTCTTGTTAATATGTTACTTATCCTTAACTTTGTAACTGTTAGTCGCTGCTGATATTAGTTAATATTAATATATTTACTTTAATTTGATCTTATTTTATTCAATAGTTTAAATTTTTGTGTTAGTAAATATGGGGGCATGACGCTAGTCGCTAGAAGTAAACACGAAATTGTCTTAGAAAATTAGTTTATTAAATTTATACCTTTAAATTTAAACTTCAAATTATAAATTAATATAATTTTGTTATATTTGTTATATTTTTAACAATTTGTAAGTATCCTAATCTTGATATTTATTGAATTCCAAATTGTATTTTTTAAGGTATTTTTAGAAATTTGGTTTGTTTGCGTGGGCACTATTTGCCAAGGTGAATAGTTCCGAAAAACCAGATATATGGCCGGGGCGAATGTCCGGAGCGGTTTCCGGTTTTCCCTAATTATCAGTGTCAAAAAATTTAATGATCAATCATTCATTTAATTCATTATCATTAGACCCAATTACTAATAATTATCATTTATAATGATATTGACAATGATTCATTGATTTATTTATAATAATAATTGATATCATTAATTTAAATGACTTAAGGATTAACTTAGTCACTAATTTAGTATAAATTACTGACGACTTTGTTGAGCCATTTTTCATTTTAGTTGTACAAAAATTTTTACCCTCTATATTATTAACTGTACTCTGAATAATACTGCTATCTATCTGATTCTAAAGGCCAAGAAGGCTCAGAAGTTCTAGTCTAAGTTAAGCTACTTAAGTGTCGTAAATGTAATCCTTAGTCCAAGGCTAAAACTAAGTAACTCAATGAGTCAATATCAATTAAAGTCCCCTGTCTTAAGACTACACAAACCATATCCCTCTGACTCTGAAAAAAAGTGTTAACTCCGTTTATCAAATTTAATTTCAGATTTTTAACTATAACTCATAACTAGGCAAAGACAAAAAGGATTAGACTGTGGAGTGTCTGAGTTCCTTTGCAGAAAATGTCATCTCCAGAAGTTGAGCGGTTTGAAATGACAGACTTTGATTACAATCAAATATTTGATCCAACAAGTGCTAGCAGACGACGACAAACAAAGAATCAGGCAACTTATGGTAAATTATTATCCCTAGCTTAAGTCCACTCTTATTACTTAGAGACTACTATTTATTTAACTTAAAATAATTATGAACTTTTTAAACCATTTTATTAACTATAAATACTGTATATACCCGTATGCAAGCCGACATTTTTAGGACAAAATCTAGGAGAAAAAGTTGAGTTACAAGCGGGTCATTAATGTATTTCTGCATTGATATTGAATAACAAGGTCCTTTTCTACATTCTACAAGATTCGACTGCTCTATCAGAAGCTATAATATATTATCAAACATCTGCACTTACCTTATTTAATCATTTTATTTATTTTTGTGAACGTTTTAATAAATTGTTTTACAAATTTTGTTTTCAACAACGAATTTTAATCTACGCACTTTCGACACTGTTTACCAAAGAATTTTTTATTTTTCAATACCGGTAACTCTTGCCTAACAAAGAGGACAAAGATAGGCAGTACAAAGTAAACAATCATAATGACCGATTTAGCTTGTAGTTTTAAAAAAAATGTGTAACTTTTTTAGGGGGGGGGTCGGCTTGCGAGCGGGTTATACACTTTTAATACTTTTCTCTTCCAAAAGTGGGGGGGGGGATCGGCTTATGAACGAACGGGCTGTAGAACGAGTATATTCGTAAATTCGATATTTAACTCCTGACAATGCCCTTGCGTCCCTTGAGCCCTAAAGTTAAGACACCACTGGTCTGCCCTATTTTACCAAATTTGCTAGTAGATTACACATTTTGTTTTAAGTACGTTGTGCTTAACCAAGATGTCTGAGCGAGAGGGTGTGCTGTAAATTGAGATTCATTAAGGGATAGCCATTAATAGGATAAAGCTAATTTTATGCTATACTAAGTCACTAAAGAAAAATAACTTGTTTGCAGTTAGAAAAATGATTGAAACACAGGTTATATTAAAGTGATGTACTAGCAATATACCTGTAAAACTATATTTTGTGCCTAGCAGATATTTTATTATATTTGAGCCTGATTCTAGTTTTTGCATAAGTCTTAGACTCAAATTGAAATTTATTCCAATCTCAGTATCAAGCTATCATCTTTTTCTCCAATTCTGGAGTCTTTTGTTAGATGGGACTCATGTCGTAATAATACAAGGTGTGGAAAAAGAAGTGTGGAAATTCTCTATAGCCAAATGGAAAGTGATAAACATGTTAGTAATTCATAGAGATGTATACAATTCACAATGTCAAACCAAAAAAAAAGTTTAATGAGAATAAATAAGTAAACAAGAACAGGGCTAAATTATTTTATGCATCCTTTGAGGATATGTTTGGGAGGATGCATTGTGACCAGTGTGTGATTATGGGGCTAGAGGGCTCAAGATGGGTCATCTATTTGAGGGGGCAGAATACATTGTATTGTTAATAATTTAAATGGCTTTAGTTTTAATGTATTATATTAATTGGATTGTCACCTATTTAGTATGGAGGGCTACTTTAAAGCAAAATTGATTTGATACAATTTTTTCTTCTTCAGATTATGTTAATAATCGTAAATAAGGAAAAAATGTGAATCATTATGCGTGTATGCTTTTTAATTGATCTGATTAGTTGTTATAGACAAAGTTAATTTATCAACTAATCCAAATCAATCCAAACTTACCCTGTGCAAGGGCCTAATCAGTTTTCACTGTGATATTTTCATTAAATTTAGAACAGATGATTCATGTAAAATAACTCCAGAAAATTCAGGGCTGAAGAATGTCCATTACTAAAATATGTTAAACATTCCTCATAAATTTAAATTTAGCAGAGACAAGCTTTTCTACAATCTTAATTTAATTTATGTATTTTATGTTGCTCTCAGGGATATGGGCGGACAAAGAGAGTGATGACAGTGACAGTGAAATGACTGGGGCAAGTGGTAGGAATAAAAAAAGCCAGAGTAAAGTCCTAACAGGAGGAATTAGTTTTATTAGCGGAGGTTTCAAAGAAGAGGAAAGTAAAGATAAAGATGTGAAAGACTTAGTAAGTATATTCATCCCTATTTAAAGAAAGAAAACAGAACCAAAAAATATGACATTTTTAAAATGTTGGTCTATATAACTATGTTTTTACTGTAAATTAAAGTTGATTAACACAATAGTATTTTAATGTCATTAAAAATAAACAAAAATTGGCACATTTTCAAATAACAGAATAGCTAGTTAATTTCTACTACTTAAACTATTTGAAAATGTTCTTTTCTATTGTAAAGGTAAATTAATAATATGTCAACTTCAAGGTTGATCCAAATATTTTTTAAATTGATAGAAGGAAAGATGAGTCATGCTTAATTTGTTTCATTCTAGATTATGGAAGATGAATCATGGGTGAAGAAAAAAAAGAGCTCTAATAAAGAAGCTCCTAGTCCTATGCCACGTTATGTCAAAGGTCATCAAAAAGACTCTGACAAGTAAGTCATATTGTTTTTATGTTATTACTTATTTTGGTACACTAGTTACAGACAATAGAAAGATAAATTTTCTTTTAACCATCAATTTGGATTAGAGAAAAGGATCATTATTGTTAAAAAAAGTTTAATAATATTGAGTTTGTTTTGTATTATAGAGAGTTTGGAGCTTGGGAGAAGTATACAAGAGGTATTGGACAGAAGCTTTTGATGAAGGTAAGATTTATACATTAGATGCATTACATAAATCTAATCATGTCATTTTCTATGAAGTAAAAGTTTATTCTAAATATGGAATTTATTGCACCTTAAATATATATATGTAATCAAGAAACACTGAATTTGATGGAATATGCTGTAAGAATTCATTATAACTAGAAAACATGAACCAGTTATGAATATGCTCTCAATTCTTCTTTCTTTAAGTTTGGTTACAAGCCTGGAGAGGGTCTAGGTAAGAGCGGTCAAGGCATTACCACGCCAGTAGAGGCGGTCAAACGTAAAGGTCGTGGGGCTGTTGGGATTCATGGAACTGAGCGGTCTGAGAGGTCACTTCAGGATTTCCCTGTCAAGGATGAAGAGGCTGAAGAAGAAAAAGAGTTTCAGAAGCAGCTTTCCCAGTGGAAGAAACAACCTATTGAGGTTTTTAAAAAAAATTTCTTAATTTTTCTGCTAAGTGTGTTTACCATTTGTAGCATAATTTGTTTTATTTGTCTTCTTTAAATTAGTCTGCTAATGATAGAGGACAACATTTGATGCTTTGGAGTTTATTATTTTGAAGGAGTTTTAGAGATTACAAAACTATAGATGTAAATCAATTATTTAAAAGCAAAGTGAAATTGTTTTATCTCCACAAATAGAAACAAATTTATATCTTTTCCTGTAATATTAGCATTCAAAATAAAAGCATCACTATGAAAACCTTTTTTTAAAAAATAATAATATATCTATTAAAAATCGCCTAAATAAATATTTAAAATGATTTGTTCAGAGTAAGGCAATTAATGAAGCGTGAAGACATTTAAGCAAACTCTCATTTTAAAATAAAGGGCAAGAAACAGAAGCCTAAATATGTCTACAAAACAGCACAGGAAGTATTGGAGACTGGAGGGAAGCGTCGTAAACCGGACAGAGGTTTAGCACCAAAAGTTAAAGTTATTGACATGACAGGTCGTGAACAAAGAGTTCTCTCAGGTAACTATAAAGTACTTTAAAAAAATATAGTTTGTCATAACAAATGTTTACCATTACATGACCTGTGTTATAAACATGCGATTTAGCAAAAACATGCTTTAATAAAGATATATATATATTAAAAACATACATTTTTTTAGGTTTCTGAATTTACAGGACATTGTCAACTCTAGGTTGGAATATGAGTGTATAATTTAACTTTTAAAATCGTGTTTGGATACAGCCTCTTTATGAATGCAGGACAAGCAGCCTCCAATTCAGCCCAGAAAAAATTGCTTCTGCTTAAATTTACAATGAGTTCAAATTTATAGAGATATGAGGAAATATTAATAATGAAAAATGTATAAGCTTCTAATACAATTACCTATATGACATAGATCGAAAATTTAACTATTTATATTCACTATTCAGGTTATCATGCCATTGGAAAAAGTCATGACAAGCCAGATGAAGAAGAAGAGCTTGTCAACCAAGAACCTGTTGTGAAACAACGAGCTTTTAGCATGCCAGAGCTCATGCACAACCTTAATCTTCTCGTGGAGATGTCAGAGGATGACATCATTCACAATGATAGAAGACTTCGCTATGATCGTGATCGTATTGTCAATCTACAGCATGAAGCAGAACGTCTGGAAACTGTTGTGGTACAAGAAGAAAAGCAGCTACAGCGATTGCAAACAGTTATGGATTTGGTGACAAGGTAACTTTTTTTTCTTAAATTCTCCAAAATTACTTCTACTTAAGGTGTTTGTCAGGTAAATACTATGTGGCCAACTGCAGGGAAATAAACAGATGAAAAATTAGATTAAGTTGTGCAATGTTTTTCAAATTGTACATTTTATCTTACATTTGATCATGCCAACTTATCCACAAATTATACAATAAGTGGAATCTTCCAAAATAAAATAGCTTAGGTCTGACAAGTAAATAAAACTACCTTAAACTTACCATCTCCTAACCTGCATTGTTGGGTTTTTATTCTTAACGGCGAAAAATCATAAAGGATGCAAAACAATATTACATCAGAGTATCCCCTGCTAAAGTATCTTTTATGTTATGAAATGGCTCTCCAATGACAGCAAATAATGATATAATATTACTATATTATAATAAACACAAATGCATTGGTTATTTCCTGAGTTTGCTTCACAGACAATCTCAATAATAAATTTGTTTGAAAAGTTAAGTGATTATAACAGCATTAGTATTTAATTAATCAGCTTTCAAATTTTAAGCTTGTTTAAAGTCCTGAATAATCATGGTAGGGTATCACATTTGAGAAGCTGAGAAATTGATATTTTCTTAAGCTAAAGATAATTTTGTACTCAAACTAGATTGTGATATGTGTGTAAAAAATTACATGCAAACAGTTTTTTAAAATTTATTTTTCTTAATGATGAAATCAATGTAACCTTGAAATTATGAGTGCAACTTGTTTGAGTTATAATTGCGTTTTTACCATTTTCTTTGTCAGCTGTGAGAATAGAACCAAGCCAGACAGTTGCGACCCGTTGACACTTGATTCTTGTGCAGAAATATTCAAGATGTTACAGCAAGACTATTACGAAGAATACAAGATTTATGATCTACCATCCCTAGCAATAGCCTTGATTTTTCCTTTGGTAAGATGACTCAAGCTTAATTTTTTTAATGGGAATTGATAATTTATGTATAAGTTTCAGTATTTAATTTACCTGACTTTAAAAAAAGGGATAATCCACTATTAATTGAAAATTATAAGCTGAAAAACTATTGATATAATGAGATGCACACATTTAATGAGAACTTATTTATTCAAGTTAAATTGTTTTTTTTTAAGATTTCAAATTTTGCCATTAAATTCTCTTGTGCAAAATTCTTCAGATGAAAGCATTCTTCATAGGATGGTTACCCTTGCGTAATCCTACTTACGGTCTTCACACAGTCTTAGAGTGGCAGCTGCTGCTTGGCGTTGATGAAAGTGCAATGGTGACTCGAAACAGAAGTCAGGAGCATGCCAACATGGATGTTTATCAGAGGTTGATATGGGATGTCTGGTTGCCACCAGTTAGGTCAACAATACTGTGAGTTTTTGTCTGTCTGGTTGCCACCGGTTAGGTCAACAATACTGTGAGTTTTTGTCTGTCTGGTTGCCACCGGTTAGGTCAACAATACTGTGAGTTTTTGTCTGTCTGGTTGCCACCGGTTAGGTCAACAATACTGTGAGTTTTTGTCTGTCTGGTTGCCACCGGTTAGGTCAACAATACTGTGAGTTTTTGTCTGTCTGGTTGCCACGGTTAGGTCAACAATACTGTCAGTTTTTGTCTGTCTGGTTGCCACCAGTTAGGTCAACAATACTGTGAGTTTTTGTCTCTGCCATTTATGCTTCTTTTCAGTAAATTCATGAAAATAATTTGAAAATAAACATAAGCCTAAAATCAATTTTTTTAAATACATTAAAAAAAAATTAAACATAAATCTATTCTCATCATCATTATTTTGCTATTTCTTTACAATTGTTCACTGTTCTACAATTTTCTGTAAAATAATAATTAATCACATAAAGAACAACAAAGTAGTATGAAATTCTTTTAATCTTTATAAACCATTATTATCTTATACATTGTGGATACTTAACATGCTTTTAAGTTGCATTTAATGATAACTCTTCATTTCTAACGTATGCAGTAAATGGAGTGTGCGGGATACAGATCCTATGATTACTCTCCTGGACAGCTGGAAGCCTGCTTTGCCACCTTGGGTCTTAGAAAATATGCTTGACCAACTTGTCTTGCCACGGCTACTACAGGAAGTTGAGAACTGGAATCCACTCACAGACACAACACCCATTCATTGCTGGCTGCACCCTTGGCTCCCATTAATGGGTAAGTTGAGAAAGTAGGGCTGCTGAAATTAACGACTAATTTCTCGATTAATCGTTAAAAATTTTAACGATTAAATTATTATTAACGATTAATCGACCCATCATTTACAAATTATTGGAACTCAAAAAGTTTTTAAAAAATAATAAAAACAGCGCCCGATATATAATAAAAAATTTCCTGATGATTACACGAGCGTTTTGGTTTTAAACTATTGACTGACAGGATGTTCAAAATGTTGATTAAAGTTTATTGTATCCATTGTGAGAAATCGTTTGCATACCATGTTTGTAACACTTCGCCTACTTATCAAACCAAATGAAAAACGTATTAAGCTAATGGTAGTAATGGAGTCTGACTCAGAGACAGAAAAGGACGACAGTTCTTCTGATGAATTACTGTGTTACAAAATGGAGATGAAAGTTCATGATACCATTAACCCTCTACAATGGTGTAAACTTAATCAACACCGATATGTCATTCTTTGTCAAGACCATTTTGTGCATACCAGTTACCTCAGTTCCATGTGAATGATTGTTCAGCTCAGCTGGTTATATTGTAAATTAGACCCGCTCATCACTTGAACTAAATAATGTCAACACACTTGTCTTTTTGCGTAATTGGTTAAAAGATGACATATAAAGGAGACATTCCAGAGTTATTTAGATTTTCAACAAGAATGTTAAATAAGTGTTACTTATGACATCATAAATTTAAATTTTTGGCTTTAATCGAAATTAACGATTAATTAATCGTTAATTTTTCAAAAGTTAACGATTAAATTTAAATTAATCGTTAACAGCCCTAATTTTTTTAATTGGCCACAGTTCTAACTTTAAATGTTTCTGTTGAAACTAAATTAAACTTTTCGTTGTTAGTTAATGCACAAATATTTTCAAGGATAATATTTAATTTATTTTAACATTTGGTTTCCTACCTTAATGAATATTTTAAGTAATCAAATATATCTAATTTTCAGGCGAGAAGTTAGAACCACTGTATGCTCCCATACGGCATAAGATTGCTAGTGCACTTATAAATTGGCATCCATCAGATGCATCGGCAAAGATCATCCTCGAACCCTGGTTTGGTGTTTTTCGTCCTGGACACATGAGTGCATTCTTAGTCAAAAATATTCTTCCTAAACTGGAGCTGGAGATTCAGACTTTAACAATTAACCCACATCAACAGTTTTTAGGTGAGACATGCACTTACATACAGAATAGAGAAAATTAATTAGTTTAATAATGGGCCTGATAAGAAATCAAAACCTTATTTAAATGTAAAGTTTGAGAAAGTAGATTCAGCTCTCATAACATTTTTAAAACTTTTGTAACATAATCAGCTATCTTAATTTGTCAGATTTTATTATATCTTCTGAAATACATCAAATAATTTCTCAGCATTCAGATATATAAGCATTAAAAAAATTTCTAAATACATGTAAATATTAAATAAGAAATTTCTTATAGATGTAAATTAATTTCTACAAATAAATATTTTTTTTCTCTTCAGATCCCTGGCGCTGGGTAATGTCTTGGAAAGATATGATGCCGGTGCAATCCATGGTTAACATGTTGGAGAAAGCATTTTTCCCTAAATGGCACCAGGTTCTGGTGGCCTGGTTGTCCAATTTGCCAAACTACCAAGATATCACCAAGTGGTATTTAGGCTGGAAGGCCCAGTTCCCAGAAAACTTAATTGGACATCCTTCCATTAAAGGTGAGATCAGTTTGATTTGTAGGGCTCATACACAAGCAGGCTAATCTTTAAATTTGCATTAATGTATTTAAATAATTAAGTGGTCATACATTTTAAAATTCAACATTTGAAAAATGTGGTTGATAAACACGGAAATGGTATTATATAGCTTTAAATTTTTCCAACTGCAGACATTTAAAGCTAACTCCTTATTTCCTCCTGTTTGTTCCCATTGCTATGAAACAGTGATCCCTTTCTTCCAACTTGAATCATCAATTTTTGTTGTAAACTGAATTGTAAATCTTGTTAAATTTTGAGGAACTAGTTGCTAGACAGAATGGCTTCAACAGATACAACCTGCCTTATTGTGTAACATATTGTATTATGTTTGTGATTCAGATCAGTTCAACAAAGCTCTGGAAATAATGAATAGAGCTGTGTCTGGAACATTTGTACCTGGTATAAAAGAGAACATGGCCTACTTTACTCATGCAGAGAGGAGAATTATGGATTCTAAAGCTCCGCCACCTCGAGAAGC
Source organism: Ampullaceana balthica (assembly GCA_944989445.1). Taxonomy (NCBI): domain Eukaryota; kingdom Metazoa; phylum Mollusca; class Gastropoda; family Lymnaeidae; genus Ampullaceana; species Ampullaceana balthica. The sequence continues at coordinate 141,941 of CALYLW010000304.1, read as the reverse complement.
TATGGAATCTAAAACGGAAAATGAGGTTTGTTTAACTCGCATTGCACCTCAAAGACATTCAGGGGGAAAGTTAATTTTTAGGAAATTGAAAATCCATCCCCTAAACCAGTGGTGGCGAACCTTTTTGTGGGGCCGTGTGCCCGAAATTCAATAACAAACCACTTACTTATAGCAAAGTGGTTTGATTAAGAAAGGATTTTAGTTGCTTGCGGGCTGATGAGGCTCTGCTTGCCGACTGTGGCACACGTGCCGTAGATTCGCCATCACTGCACTAAACTATGCTTTAAGAAAGCTCATTCTTATTTACATGTCACTTTCATTAGTCCCTTAAACAAAATGAAAATAGATTCAATTGAGTTATATAGATTGCATTTCCTATTGCTTACTACAATTCTAATAAAATATTTTTGTGCAGTTTCATTCACTTGCAAGAGTTAGTGGTAGCAGTAACAGTGTTCCAACAACATTCAAAGATCTGGTTGAAAGAAGGGTGAGTTGTAACAGTTATTTAGTTTAGTGAAATAAGTTGGAGCATTTTGATTTTTCATGAAACATCATTTAGATTTTTCTTTTATTCATCACTAAATTGTCCCTAGATTTTAAGGGCATTTTCATGATAAATATTATTAAACAAAGGCTTGAACATGAAACCTTTTTTTCTGTAACCGATGAAATATAATTATGAAGGGGAAACAAAATCACTCTTCAACACATTGAAATGAGAAACAATTTATATTATAATAAATTTAATATTTAAAAGGAATTAAATAAGCTATGTTCCCAATAGTTCAATAATCCAACTTATGTTCTTCAGGCTGAGCAGGAGGACATGTTGTACATTCCCATGTCAGGCAAATCACAAGAGGGCAAACAGGTTTACAGATTTGGTAAATCTTCTATTTACTATGACCACAATGTTGTCTTCATGCAAGATCCAAGTGGCAGATGGGTGCCCACATCACTCAACACTTTAGTCGAAGCCTCTAAATAGTATTAACTTGAGAGACTATTTGCTGTAAATAAACATTTGAGAAAGTCCATCTGCAAGAACCATGACTGAAAGATTCAGGACTCCAGGGGTCAGCAAGCATCAGACATAGCCAATTTTTGAGTCAAGACTTTTAAAGCTTTTGATTTTTGAACATATTGAAAACTAGATTCCCAGATTTTATCTTCAACAAGAAAATTTCTAGTTAATGTTAGGAGTGTTTATTTGGATTGTTTTTTTAAAAAGAATATTTTCACATTGGATATGACTTTTAGTGGTTCTGTCGAATAATAAATAACAAGTCTTTTGAGATCAGCTTAGTTACAACCACTTTAGGTTCAATCAGCTTTTATTAAATTATTCCACCATAAATATCATTTAGAAGTTAAAAATTAACTGTGTATGTAAGATAACAAATGTTGTGTACATAAGTAAAGATAAGTCAAACAAAAGGGTGTAACAATTAAAGAAACTTGCTTTTATTGATTGAATTTAGCTATATATATATACATAGGGATCAAGGATGCATATCTTCTAGTAACCAAATAAATACTTTCTACATAAAAAATTACACTCAAGGCATTTCATTGCTAACCACCAGCTTATGTCATAAAGGTGGAAACTAAAAGTAAACTCATTATGTAATCTTCCATGTCATGTTTATAAAGATCATAACAGCTGAGGGATGCACATCTTTTTTTCTGATGTTAATTTATTTTTTAAAGCCTGAGTTAGCATTTGAAGCTCACGATCTTGTCAGGAAGTGTACTGAGTGTTGGCACCAGGCTTCTGCTAAATCCATATAAATCATGTGTACATGTCATACTCTTCTAGATATATGTTTTAAAGTTATTGTTATGATGTAAATAAATGCAACAAAGAACTAAAGTTTGACTTATTTCTAAACATTACCAGTACTGGTAGTTTAAGAGGTAAGACCCTCAGTTCTCATAAAGCATCATAGACTGGTTGGTACATAGGTGTCTTTGATACAGACTCAATTTATTCTTTCTACAGCATGTAATGAATAATTCTTAAAACAATGGCAATCATATCAGAAGGGCATCATGTTAGTTTTTAATTATTTCTAGTTGGGATAGCTTGAACAGAACATTCAACATAAATATTTTAATATCGGCAAGCAATAAAACTTATTTAGACTTATTGTAGCTTTTACAGACAAACACTTTCAAGAATATTGCAAGACTGACATATTTTAGTCTTACTACGCTGCAGTATTGCGAACATTATTTTAAAATTTAATTCTAGTCTTTCAATTTATTAAGGATTCAATCCAAGCACTTGAGGTTTAGAAATGTTCTTAACTGACTAGTTAGGTTTAAAAACATTGTATCTTTGTTTTGTGGGATTAATAGTTAAATGCTTTTTACCACTGGGGGAGGTCAGAGTAAATATGTCAGTATGGGAGACTTAAGCTCTTATTGTTTAAATAAATTCTGAAAAGATTATGAACTCATTTTTCTGCATAAAAAATTATATTAATATTTTTTCACTTTCAAGCAACTATATTTTGGAAACAAAATAAAAGATTAGAAGATATCTCAGTATTTTAAATACAGCTAGCCTTTATAGAAAATCTTAAAATCACAATAATTTACCAATGAGCTTAGCTCACACAAGTTAAGCTCTTACCTGCCAGTGAAACCAAAAATTATATTCCTTATAAATATAACTTCCCTAATATTAATTTTAATAATTACAATATCATTTTTGCATTCTTTTAAAATATTGAGAGTTAAAAAAACCCCATCTAATTTAGAAATTATAAACATACATCGACACATCAAATTTGTAACTAAATGTTAAATCATAACTGCTTGATAATCGTTAACATATAAAAGAATTTATAATATAAATACTCAAATTTTTCAAAGCAAATGTCATTAGACCAATGTTGTCATTACAAAAAATACATTTATTAAAAAAAAAGGTTCTGTGCATATCTAAAAAAACAAAACAAGAAAACCAAGCAGAGCATTCAATTTAAAATGTATTAAAAATTTAGGATCAATTGTTAGTGTTTTCTCTTACTTTTCAAATTTATATTTTAAAAAGTCAATTAATTTTTTTGTTACGTAAGGCAAGGGTTTTGAAGAAGTCAACAATAAGGGTGCCGCACAATAACAATTTGTAATATAATTGAAAACATGGTGCTTGCATTTAAAAATAAACAACAAAGCACAAATCTCAAATAATTGCTTTCATGTGTAAATAAACAAAGGGAAAAGCATCCTAAATAGGTATGACATAAATGACCTGTGTAATCAGAGAGTCATATTATTGGTAGCAGAGAGAAGAGAGACGGGAAAGCACTGAGTTCTAGGAAATATACTCTTGTTACAAATACCAAAGAAATAAATAAAACAACATAATATGACGAAATATGTAAGAAAAACCCATTCAAAAAGGTTGTAATTCACAGCGTAATTGTTAAATTGCATGAATAGTTAACACAACGAACCAGTTCAACTTTGAGATTGTACGCTTGGACGTTATAAATAAGTAATATATTTCAAGTCACCTATCTGTCTGTTTAATTACAATACTCGATTGTGACTGATGTTAAAGAAAAAGAGCATTTAAACATACATCTGAAATAAAACTTCTTTTTAACCCTTCAAACTCTTCTACTTAGGTAATAATTGCACTTGCAGGATATATAATATAATAGTTTTATTATTGACTTATTTTCTAATCATCATTCCTTACATTTTGCCCCTTGAAAGCTAACTGAGGCAGTCAGTATTCGTACAAAATAACAATAATTATCCATTTTAAGAACAGTATGGTACTCACGACATTCAGTGTAAAAGAAATATTTTTAGACAAACATGAAATCACTGGACCCCAAATCACACAACCAACATATCTCATATTTCTATAAACAAAATTGTTTTTTTTTAAAATCCACACATTACCCGATTTCTTCTGAAATAACAATCAGAAGTGATTATTTTTAAAGCATGTAATCATAAAAATGCTGAGATCTTGCACACCTTTCACTCTAAAGATAATTATGATTTCAACATGAAAATGACAGTATCACATGGTATGACCCACAGGGTTTATGCGGATTAAACTGTCTTCTCATTGCACCAATGAAATTCACTGATGCAAGCATTTCTATAGTTAAATACATATTATAAGGCATGAAAACTATAACAAAAACACTAGCCGCAACATCCACTTTTAGGAGCTGGCACTTCTGTAGAGTCATCAACCACTAAAACTTGACTCTTCCTGTTGGTGCTTCCTGGTCGACCTTTGTTTACAGTTACACTTTCCTCTGATTTCTCAATCATGTCTTTAAAAGTTTATTGGATAGAACAAAATAAGTTTAGAAAATAAATGCTTAATGTTTGAGTGTCAGAGTAAAAGGATATACAAATAGGTTATACAAAAACTTATTTTTTAAAATTATGATTTATTTTTATATTCGCTATACTTCAGCTATAAAAAATTCTTAATTCACTTACATGCAATGCATTGAAAATTAGGCCACACACTGCATTGATTTCATTTTAAAAACACTTATTTTTCATTTTACTTACTTTTGCTTAAATCTAAAAAAAGTTCCTCAATACCACGACCCATTTTTGCCGATGTGTGAAAATGTTTTGCCCCTACAGAAGCAGCATACCTGTGGGAAATTTAAAAAATTCTTGTACTATCTAGTTCAATGAATAAATAGTCAATTAAGGCAGCTTAAACTTAAATATAACTTTCCAAAAGGCTATACTTGAATGTATAATCTAAAATAAAATGCTATTGGTATTTGAATTTGCTGAAATCCACCTAAAAATTTATTTAATTTAAACACTGAATTCCCTTGGAATTATATAAATTCAAGCCTTTACATTTCAAATATATTACTATAATTTTGGTGGCTTTCTAAAAGTGACACTTTTTACTTACGATTCAGCTTCTTCTACAGTAACATTTCGATTTTTCTCTAAATCTGTCTTGTTTCCTGCAATACACAAACATACATCTTGTCCCAGCATTCTTCTCAATTCTTTTACCCAGTTTTTGACCTGTCAAAGAAAAAGATAATGCATTTCAATTAATAAATCTTTTGATGAATTTAATTAATCCAAATACAAAAAAAATATACATAATTCAAACCTGCCAAGAAAAGAAAAAATCTGTAAAGCGGGTCGCTGGTTTCAGAACTATATACTAAATAAATATAAAGTTAAGTCCATTGTCTTTGAAAACTTTACAGAACACAACAGAACATCAAAAAAACATCACTGGAGATGTTTACATGCAGAAATATAGTATATACAGAAAAAAAAATCAATTTTATTTACATATAAACACAAGCTGCTAAAGGTTAAGTTTTCCAGCATCTCCCTAGTGTTCTTTTTACACTTGTCCAACAGCTCTTAGATCAACGGAAGTTAGCAATGCTTTTGATTTTTATTTGCAAGCAAGTTAGAAAGAGTATCAACTTTCATGCTTACCCATTGGTCATTACATTATTTCTGGAAACATTTTTTTGAAATGATCGTTATTTTTAACTATATTTAAGAGAAATATTTCCTTCAATTAAAAAGGTGGTAAACAAAACTTCCTATCTGATAACTGAAACTGGATCTCCGATTCCTTAACAAAGAAAATGGACACGGATGTCATAGATTCACTGCTTTAACTTTTAGCAACAGTTGTTTTTTTTGTGTTGAAATCTGTATATTAATATTATTGAATCCATCACATTCAATGGATAAGTGGGTCTGGCAAAGATTGCAAATGTTTTGCCAAAAGAATAAATTAGAGTGTTTTTCTGAATACAGAATACGCCTTTCAAAAACTTTGCAAATGACATTTAAAAAAATGAAACACTATTACTCTCAAGCTCAGTCACTGAAAAAGCTTTTTCTGAAGATTTCTTATTGATCCATATAATTAAGAAAAACTTTAACCAAAAAAGATGCACAACACAACTGAATTATTTTATTACTCTAGTAAACGGAATCATTTACGATAAGACAATTTGGTGATAAATGAAGAAAGATGTATAGATCCCAGTTCGCTTAAATAACAGAAGTGTAGAAAAAAACAAAGGAAGTGGCATAATCAAAATATACCACTTCCTGTAGAACACCGATTTTTATGGATAATTTATTTTTGTTGCTTTCGGATATTTTATCACCGGTGAAAAATTATAATTGTCTGAAAATTGGAAGGCTGGAATAAGAGGTAAAAAATCTGTTTAAATCCGAAAAAATCAGAAGGGTTGTCAGGTCTGAACAATTAAGTGTCCACATTGTATATGCCTCTATCATAATGTCACACTTGAGGCAGAGGAAAAAAATGCAAAATGAAACAAACCTTTTGGAAGGAATCTTCATCTGTGATGTCATAAACTAATATAGCACCATTACTGTCTCTATAGTATATTGGCCCCAAGGCATGAAATCTCTCTTGGCCGGCAGTGTCCTAAAGAAATGCAAGACAGAAACAAACAGCTTAATAAAACAATATCAATGGTTTACCTAATTGGCTCTAAAACATGTCTTCTTTGTTAGACTAAGCAACAACAAAAATAAAAAGTTATATCCACATCTAAAACAGGAATAACTGAATTAGCTAAATTCAAGTAAGTAGAAGAGGACCACTAAAACACTCCACTTTGATAGACATATGACATATATTAACTTGAATAATTAAACACCTTACCCAAATTGCAAGATTAACTCTTTTCCCTCCAATGTTAAGTTTTTTGTTTAAAAATGATGCCTGCAGAAAATACAAATTTAAATCAATAAATTTCTTTGGAACAAATTTATTGGCAAAGATATTTCTAATTTATGACCTATGCTTATGTTATCCATAACAATGTGTAAAATATCTTGCTGCAGTTACTTTCTTTGTCTAAATTTTTCTTAAACAGCATTTGCTTGTTTGCATGTTTGTACAAAAAGAGCGAAAAATTCAAAAGACTAAAAGACACATTTCATTGATTCCCTCTTTTGGACTATTTTGCGAGGAGACAACCCTAGCATATACTTTGCACAAAAATTTATTTAAAAAAAAATAATCTAGAAATATTGAACAAAATTGAAATATCAACAGTTTTGCGAATAATATATGAATATTAGGGCTATTAACGATTAATTTAAATTTAATCGTTAACTTTTGAAAAATTAACTATTAATTAATCGTTAATTTTGATTAAAGCAAAAAATTGAAATTTATGGTGTTGTAAGTAACATTTATTAAACGTAATTGTCGAAAATCGAAATATCACCGGCATGTCTTCTTTATGACATCTTTTAACCAACAACACAAACAGACAAGTGTATTGACATTATTTGTTGAAGTGATGAGCGGGTCTTATTGACAATATAACCAGCCGAGCTAAACAATAGTTCATACAGCTTTAGATTCTCTCAGTTGAAGTTTCTGATACTGTAGTGAGTATGAGGTTTAACATATGCAGTTCACTCATTTTCTCACTTATAGATCTCTCTTTTGCCTTCTAAATTAGAAATCTTTAATTTTTATACCAAACACCCACCCCACGTTTTTAGTCATATTAAATCGAAGTACTTGAACTTACAAGTTTTAAATTATTTTCTTCTTTTTAGTCCACTTGTAAAAACGTGTTTTTTTAAAAATCATTTTTTTACCTTTATTTATTTTATTCTTTTTAGTCCACTAATGAAAACGTGGTTTTTAACAATATTTTTTACCTCTATTTATTTTACCAAACACCTCATCAGCGCCCGCCCAAAGTTTAATAACAAAGCGATGAGGTCACGGGGTGAACTCCCCACGTGAAATTAAACTACGGCAGGCGGGTACGGATGCCTATTTAATAAAATATTGATAAACTAAAAAGTTCAATAATTTAATAACGGTACATAGTACATTCGATCGATCTGAAATTTTGATACAATGCATTGTCATCCAAGATCTATCTGTGGTAAAATTTTCAGATCTCTAGGACCATCAGAAGTGGTTCAATTTTACGTTGGCAGATTTGAAAAAATCTTGGACAAACAAACCCACAAACAGGAACAAAGCGAGTTAATAAAAACGTGGTAAAAAAAAAGTATTATTTGGCAAATAAAACAACTTTTACTTTTAGTTACAGTGATACAGTGGGGAAATAATTAACAACATTGTCATTGTGATTGTGCATGAAGACATGTATATGATATGTTATGCAAAAATATAATTCACTATAGCAGTTGTCAGTGAAGATCATTGGTCTAAAGTATAAGGCAAAAACAAGGTTAGCAAGTTGTGACGTGAGTGTGTGTGGACAGTATCAGTTGTCGGGCCTTACTCTTTGTAAGTCACGTCAGTTTGGTCCACTCTCTTTACTAATATTTTATAATTAATTACTGTTATACATTACCTGTAAGGTTGTTATATGTTTATCGTTAAACTTATTTTCAACATATCTTAAAACCAATGATGTCTTGCCAACACAGCCTTCTCCGAGTAACACAACTTTGAAATTCAAGTTACGGCCCCCTCCTGTTGCTCCTCCACCAACTGAGGCCATGGTTTAGCCCAGATATTCTCACACTATTTGTAGCCAAACCCAGTATATATATTCATTAATTTATCAGTATTTATCGAAGTATGGTAGAAGTGGTCATTTAATTTATGCCACAAATTCATTCATCCCCACTGTATTTACTCGAATATGATCAGGATACGGAGGTAATTCACTAAACAATCAAGTGCTTCCTCTTTTAGGCTGTGGAATACGTCACTGATCACGAGAACAACGCTTACAAACCATAACATCAATAATATTAAGTTGTACAAAGCTATTGTATTTTAAATCGTAATTTTAATATTTTATGGAGAATATATCGTATATTTGAATGAGATAAAATTAAAAATATACTTTAAATATACTAAATTTTTGTAAATTGTTTTTCGTTATAGTATGCAGTATGCAGTTTTAGGGAAGGCGAACCGGAAACGGGACGTAATTTCCAATCATAACATAGAACCACCATTCTCATTCATGTATGTCAAGAGATATACTCATTGTACTGTGGCTCATGACAGCAATACCACTGACTCATTGTTTTGCTATTAGCAAGAATCTTATTTAGTGTGATGGCCTCCCAAAATGAAGTACGTTGTGAATATTTATAAAACGTTTCAATTGTTAAAAAATTGTCGAAAATTTTATTTTTATATTTAATATTAGGGCCTAATAATTAATTAATTAATATAATTTATAATAATTATATATATTATTATTATTATATTTATAATTATATAATATACTAGTTGACTAGTAATTAGTGTAAATTAGTAATACTAGTAATTAGTAGGCCTAATACTAGTAATTAGTAATACTAGCAGAGACTAGCTGTAACTAGCTACTAGCTGTTTCACTAACTATGAATACTATGAATTTACTATAATAATAATAACTATGACTATGACTATAATTTATAATAATATTAATATATGTTTTTATATGCATTGACACTGACGTACTGTACGCAGCCGTATTAGCAGTATTAGTATTTCTAGTATTATTAGTATTAGTATTATTATTACGAAGTGATTATTCGCACGGTAAAAACCGTGTGAATAATGTCGAATATTATCCGCACGGGTCGTCGCGCATGCGTATTCTAACAGCTGATCAGCTGTTATAAAAAAAATGCGCCCGGCGTATACACAATAATATCCCATATTGATATCACTCGATTTAGGCTAAATGTGTAATTTATATGCTAATACCTATTAAAATTTCATGATTACTGAAATTTTACAGTAGCACTGCCATAAAAATTGATTGGTGTTCAATTTATGATAATTATAGTAATTAGTTATAATTGTTAAATATTGCCATCGCATATCAACTTTTCCAGGCGAGTGGTGAATCTAAGCGGAGTGCATGTATGGTTAGCCGTTTGAATCCATGGACGGTCTTAATATTTAAATTTTTTTGGTTTTTGTTTGTTTGTTTGTTTTGTTTTTTTGTTTTACAACCACAGTGAAGATGCTTGCGATCACTCAAGCAGGCTCATTTCAATAAACATTTTATTATTCCCCCACCATATATACCTATTTTATCAATTATTCTGTTAGTGTTAGTCAATGTTTAAATTACAGACTCTCACTTCTAAATTTTTATGCTATACCATTTTATCGTCTTTCACTTTTGCATGCTTTAAATTCAATTAACTTAATGGATTTTTGATGTCCAACAGTGCTAGTTATGGTCAGAATAATAATAATTAGCCTCTTTAAATACAGAGTTTCGTCCAATTATGAATGAAACTATCACCTATGAAAGTTAATAAAGTTACTTCATAATATATATTAAATTATATATACTATACAAAGTTGGAACTTGGCACTGGAACACTTAATAATCCAGTCACTCGAAAGACAATTAAAATGACAGTTTAATTATTTTTGTACCCTCCAAACCAAAAGATATATTAAGCAATGCAACATAAATAATAAGCAGTAATAAGAATTTAGATATCGATCGGCATCACTCTCACGGTCAAAACCGTGCGAATAATGTGCGGATAACGCTTGCCTTATTATTATGGTAATCCCTGCCTTATTTCAGCACATTTTATATTTCAAGTCATCAAAAAAACATTTTTTCAAACTTACTTCATTAATTATTATTATGAAATCTATTTTAAAATTAAAACATTATTTTTTTGTTGAAATAAAGTTACTATTTATTACTATTTTACGATTTGTAATTTGTATGAAATAAAAATTTGTATATTTCAGTCACTATTTTCTGTGACATTGTTGTTGGAAGTCTGCTTTTAAAAACCTTTTTCTAAGTTAAAAACCCCTTTAAACTCAACAAAACACACGAAAAACTAATTGTAAAGCATTAAATACTTTTTTTATTTCTGATTTAAGTTTAAGTGTTTAAATTAGTAAAATTAAGTTATTTTATTTATTTTGTTCTAAAAATTAAAATGCGCTGAAATAAGGGGTTGCCTATTATTATGCCGTATTTTAATAGTAATAGTTTTAGTTTTATGATTCAGCTTACAGTAATTTACAGTATAATAGTATAATAATAAATAATAATAAATTGATTATTTATATAGCGCTGTATCCCAGTAAGGAACTGGGCTCACAGCGCTTTACATGAAAGAAATAACATACCTATAAATATTAAATTAACTTTCATATCATAACAAACACAAAAATTACAGTACATTATACATAAGCTACGTTAATCATTTACAAGAAATGTTGTTTCATTAATTTTGAAAATAAATGTTGAAAAGATGTGTCTTAAGTGCAGTCTTGAAGGACTTGGTTGTTTGAATACTAATACCAGTATAATTTAATATAATACTAATACCAGTATAATTTAATTACTAATAATGATAGGCTTAATATTTTATTGATATTTAGGTAATCCTGCAGTTTCTACACGTATATTAATATTATTTCACAACGAAAGTTAATAGTTAATTTTCTCGTGAGAACTTACATTTTTAATTTATTGAATAAAATATTAAAATTAAATGATTAAATGCATTATTATATGTTGTATTTTAGCTATTACAGCGCTAATTTGTAAGTCTTATTAATTTCTAAGGCTTTTTTTCGGCCCTTGAAGCTATATAATTGTAGTAGGATACATCCATTTGTTTATTTAGTACCCTACTTGCCGAGTTCGTCACAGTAAAAACGCCAAAGGTAATTTTCTCACTTAAAAACAAACAAAATAAGAATCAAACATCTCGTAACGAAATAAAAAATGAAATTGTCTTTAAAATATTTATTTATCTTCTAAGAACATTAAAATAGATGAATAATACTTTAAAAAAAAAGATCTTCAGTCAGTAAATTTATTTTAGCATGGGTCGTTCCAGGTAAAAAATATCTGGCAAGCAGGGTGCTACATAAACAAAATGGATGTATCGTGACCAGATTATGTATCATATATCATATAGAGCCGAAAAATTGCCTTAGAAATTAATAAGACTTACAAATTATCGCTATATTTATAATAGCTGAAATACAACATATAATAATGCATTTGATAAATTAAAACCGTAAGTTCTCACGAGGAAATTAAATTTTGCTGTGACATAATATTCGTGTAGAAACTGCAGGATTATCGATATTTATAAATAATTAGTGATCCATTAACTGTTACGGATCCCTAAGGCGTCATTTGATTTACTTAATTAGTATTAGTATTACGGATTATGCTATTACTATAGTATAGACTATAGCAATGGCCATATTACTAATAATATAGAGTGTACTATTTTGACAATGGACCATAATTTGTAATACGCCGTAAGTAAGACCACAAGTAAACATTAGTAAACAAATTAACAAGTGACTTTAAATTTATTAAATAATTCAGCAATAAAAGTTGTCTATATAGCTTAGGCTTAAGTTATTTAGACCTAGCCTAGTCAGTGAATGTATTGAAGCTAACAAAACAAGATAAATGTTGATTAAATAAATCAAAATGTAGGTATTGGGCTGATGGGTCTAGGTCCTGGGTTTCGGCTTGGAAATGGGAAAGGAAATATGAGTAGTCTATGCCTCTAATGACTCCAACTCCATGACTAGGCCTATACTATATTCTATATGGATTAATCTTCAAATTAAGTAATACTCTTTACTATTTCTAGCCTGATCATTAGACTGTGTGTATAATGAATCCCCAATCTACTAAAACTAAATTCACCTAGCCAGTTGCGGCCCTATGGCAGTGGATTACTATAGGCTAATTGGGAGGCTGCATTGTTTCACTTCTGCTTAAAGTCCATAATTTGCTTTTTTTACCAAGCTGTACCTTCTGGAGTTAGCTTAAAATAAAATGTTTGCTAAACTTTCAGCTTTAATGCTTAACTTAAACTGTGCTATCATTAGTCATTATTTTTGTTTACGTATGCACGTCTAAATAAATTATAATACGAGGGAAAAGTATGTAAGTAGCAAAAAATAAAAAATTATAGGGCTGCGGAAATTAACAATTAATTTCTTGATTAATCGTTAACAATTTTTAACAATTAAATTATTTTTTAATGATTAATTGACCCATCACTTACAAATTATTGGAAGTCAAATAGTATAGCGGCAGATAAATAATACATTTCCTGACAATAACACGAACATTTTGGTTTTAAACTACTGACCCTAGGGAATGTTAAAAATGTTGATAAAGTTTGCCTACCATGGTTCTAACACTTCGCCTACTTATCAAACCAAATGAAAAGCGTATTAAGCTAATGGCAGTAATGGAGTCTGACTCAGAGACAGAAAATGACGACAGCTCTTCTGATGAATTACTGCGTTACAAAATGGAGATGAAAGTTCCTGAATCCATTAACCCTCTGCAATGGTGGAACTTAATGAACACCAATATCTGATAATGTCATTCCCTGCCAATACTGTTTGGTGCATACCAGTTACCTCAGTTCCATGTGAATGATTGTTCAGCTCGGCTGGTATATTGTTAATTAGACCCGCTCATCACTTGAACCAAATAATGTCAACACACTTGCGTAGTTGGTTAAAAGATTACATATAAAGGAGACATTCCATTGTTATTTAGATTTCAACAAGAACGTTTAATAAGTGTTACTTATGACATCATAAATTTAAATTTTTGGCTTTAAGCAAAATTAACAAATTAATTAACAAATTATTAATTTTTCAAAATTTAACGATTAAATTTAAATTAATCGTTAAAAGAGCCCTAAAAAATTATTAATGAATTGAAAAAAATAGAAATATTTACTTAAATTTTAATTTCCGCAGCCCTAACCATTATAAATAATTTTTTTCATATATAATAAAATGAAACAATGGCATTTAGATCTTTAAAATTAATTTAGCATTTATGGTATTGCAATTCAACTTGAAATTTCAAGATACATGTTCATGTACTAGTACTAGTATATGTTTATCATTAATTTTTTTTTAATGTATGATCAGTATATCATATATGGCAATTTGTTTGCATTAAAATTTTCTGAAAAAAGTCCATAAAGACTTTTTGATACCATAAAAAATATGAAAAGATGTATAACTTTTATTCTTTTTCATCATTTTATTTTAAATGCAACAAATTTCATCTCCTTTGTAGTTTTACCCTGTCTCTCAGGCTGATTAGAGCTGCAGTGGCGGATTTAGCTATAGGGCAGGGGGGCGGCTTGCCCCCACGCACTGATTGGTCTAAAATTGCACCCCCTAAGGACGCCCTCGATGAACACTAAAAAGTTGTCACAAGAGCAGAAAAAAATATTGCTAAACACGAAAACTTCTAATCAACACCAAACTGCTTGCTAAATATCGTATTTCAAATGATGAAACTGTAATATCTGGTTTAAATCAATCACTCGCATCTGAATTATCGGTGACAATTTATAATGAAGTTAATTCTGCACAATTCTTTTCTTAATTATTGATTCAACCATTGATATATCTAGAATTGATCAGATGTCAGTTTCTTTACGTTAATTTTTAAAAATCAGGACATGTTGTGGAAAGATTTATAGGCTTTTATACTTTGGTAATCAGTGGCTGGGTGCGAATAGTGTGCTCGCCTCACAAGCTGAGGGGCGTGGGATCTAGCCCACATTAAAGCCACAATAAAAATGGAATGACTAACACTAAGAAAGTCCTCCGCTGACCCGGAAGGAAGATGGGACGCCCACCAAGGTCTACCAAGCACCGCCCCTTGTAGGTTCTAATGGAAACATTAGGACCCCCTTCGACCACCATTTATGAGACTTTAAAAAATAGATTAAAGAATTTTTAAAAAATTTAAAATGCTGCCGCATTTGCTGAGAAGATTTTAACGGAACTAAAAAAGCGAAACATTGATTTCACATTCCGTCGAGGACAGGCATATTCTGGAATTAAGAGTGGCCTTCATACTCAGATAAAGAAATTTTCACCCAATTGTTGTGCCCATGTTTTGAATTTGGTAGCTATCGAAGTAATGTCTGTAAACACTGATGTACAGTTGTTTTTTTTTGGCACAGATTTAAGGTTGTAAGCATTCCTTACGTCTAGTTTAACACGTCTACATACTATAACTCTTAAAGAACACCAGAAATCTCAATATGAATCAACAGTAGATACTCTGAAACGACTTTCTGATACAAGATGTGCAAGCCGTAAGCATGCAGTTCATGCAGTTGTTGGATCATTGTCTGCTATTCTAGTCACACTTGATTCAGAGGAATCAGAATATAAAGGAAGTGTCAGAGCAGAAGCTATGGGACTATCTGTTTTAATAACAAAATATTCTTTTGTTTTTCTGGTGCTATTTGTACAAAACTTATCTTCGTGTTATCAAACTACTTGCAACGTCTTTGCAAAACAATTGATCGATGTTGGAAGAAATAAGTTTGTTGAAATGAGAAGCGATGAGGCTTTTGAAATTCTGAATGTAGATGTCAAATCATTTATTAACGAAAATTGTTCCAAACTAGATGTTAAAACAGAATTTAAAGGAAAGTGAATTGCAAAAAAAAAGCATGGCAGGCGAACTTAGTAGAGATAAAATGACTAATGATCCAACCACACGCTTAAAATCTGAAACGTACTTCACTATCATGGATACACTTGTAACACAAATTCAAATATATGATCGATTTAATTACTTTTGGGGCACAGTTACTTATTTCTATTGTATTGATCCATCACAAATGTCTGAAGAAAATAAAGATTCTTTTCAAAGTTTATGCAAAATTTACAAACAGGACATTAACCTTGAAGAAGCAAAAATAGAATATGATACCTTCAAAGTTTTGTATGCATTAATTTAACAGACATACCTGTAACTCTTGCCTAACAAAGAGCACAAAGACAAAGATAGGGAGCACAAAGTAAACAATCATAATGACTGATTTAGCTGTAGTTTTAAAAAATGTGTACCATTTTGTTTACGCAGCCCTATCATTTTTGGGGTTGGCTTACGAGCTGGTTACACACTTTTAATACTATTCTCTACCAAAAGAGTATGCTTATGAAGGAACGGGCTATAGAACGAGTATTTACGGTAAATTTAACAATTTACATTATAAATGAGTTAGGCTTCACAGAAATGAGGTAAATGAAAGTTAACAAAATAGCTTCTTATTATGGTACATTCTCTCCAGGTATTGTTTGCAAAAGACAGTGTTTACATTCACATAAATGTCCAGGACACCAAGGACAAAGATGCTCATATTGCTGGCAGAGTGTTTTTGCTACATAAGGTATGCAGTCACTGTGACTTAAATCCCTTAGTAAAATGCATTATGTTATTGTTTTTTTGTTTGTATTTTGTATTCTTTTTTATTTTTAAATTTTTTAAAGTGTGTTTGGTTGGGGGATGCCAAAAAAGATCCAGAGCTAATTTAAAGATTTAATAAAAGAAATGTTATAATGTTTTAGTAATTCTTTCTTGACGTTTATTATTTTTTTTTAGTTGTAAGTTTTCATAATTTTGTTAGGAATAAATTTTAGTGTCTGATAAAATATTATTTTAAATTTTAAGACTGAAGGAAATTTTATCGAATGGAAGGCAGAGGAGTTTCTAAATTTGGAGTCCCAGAATGAAGAGTGGGATGTTATTGGCAGTGTTGGTTATAGAAATGAAGGTTCTGAATGTGGTAAGAAAAATTTACATTAGCTTGTGTCTATACAATGTATTACACTACACTGCACATCATTCTTGTATGTTAATCTTGTCTCTGTCATTTATAAATCTTTGACAGCTAGCTTTAACTAAACAAATAATGGAACAAATTTTTCATGCATCATTTATATAAATGGAAGTCATGCCAAGTATATTTGCTTCTTTCAGTATCAATGAATGCCAAAATGGATTCAAGAAGAAAATACAACATTAGTTTTGATGTTTTGGACTTAAAAAGCTTCAAACGAAGTGCACCAAACCATGGCTGGGCGTACATAATTTTTATCCTCAAGGATGGGACAACATTCCCGGCACTCCATTTCCATAATGGTGGAAGTAAAGCCCTACTGAAAGAACTGGAGAATTTTATAACCATCAGGAGGTGAGTTATTACTATTAAATAATGGATGTGAAACTTTTAAGAGTAATTTCTTCTCATTTGGTCTTACATTCCATGTTGGGTCCTTAAAATACATTTGAGGGTTCAGACAGTATTGTGATTAGATAAGATTTTATTAAATTCCTATGATGAATTAAGGGATTTAAAAAAATGAAATGTTATTACACTTGAATGCGAAATAATTTAATTTATGGAAACGGAAAATATTTTAGATGTTGATTAATTTAATATAATAATTCTATATTAGTCTTTTACACCAGGTTATTTGCTAAAAAATATCTCTCTGCAGGTCTCCAAATGACCAGCGGTTATTTCTTGTGCAAGATGATGACCCAGAGATGTTGTCGAAATCGTTCAATGAGTTGTCTCTCTTCTCAGATTCCTCTGGAGCTTATGTTCAAGTAAGTATTGTCATTTATCCATGAATGTTTTTTTTTAAATGTGCATGTTTACTTTATAAAATAATAATAAAAAGCTATTTGTGTAAATACTTCCAAAGATACGTAAGCCTTCAGAATCATTCTTGTTTTTTTCTTTAAAAACAAAAATGCATAAGGCAGATGAAATAACATAATTATTTAAAGATATGAATCTTTTTTAACACACTACAAAATCATTTAATTTTTTAAAAAAAGTGTTTTTTTTTCAAAAAATATTTTGGCATTTTGGAAATAAAGTTCTAAACTTAAGAAAACAAAGGACACAAAATAAAACAAGATAGATAAAAAGAAAAAATTAAATCACCAATTCTTTTTTTTTCCCTTCAAAATGCCATATTGCCTGCACCTTTCTGATCTAATAAAAAAAAATTCACGCCAAAAGTTTATAAAAAATTTTAAAAAACTAGCCAAAGCAATTATTTAGTTTTTTTAAATTATGAATTTCAATCCAGTTTTAAGAAACATTAAAAAAATTTTTTTTTATTTCTGCATAGTAAAATAAGTTTTATATTTTCTAAAAGGGAAAAATTTAATGTCTGGAAATAGCGGTCTCAGGAAGTAAAAGCTAAATGACTTACCTTCCAAACTCTGTGCATAATCCTTTTTTATGTTGACTCTTTATAGATCTTTCTCAGTTTTAAATTAGCTTAGTTTTACAAATAATAATAATATTGAAATTTACAGCGGATTCTAACTTTGTGTATGTGTAATGGGTTAAAGAATAAAGTTACTTTGGAAAGCATCTTCTTAAACTATTTGAACTTAAAGATAAAATTTAAAAAAAAACAGCTAAGAAAGGATTTAAAGAAAGCTGATGACTATGAAAACAATTACAGGGAAAAATTTCTCCACTATCCATAATAAGTGATCAAATGTAAGTGAATAAAAAGGAAGTTTACATTATCCAAAATGGCTTGATTAAATAGCTTAACAGTTTCATTCATGCCCAGTGAGTTTGCATTACAGTTTTTAGAATTTTTATTTTATGCTTAATTTCCCCTCATGTCTGCTGTAAATGCCTAAAACAAAGCTTTTGAATTGGCTCGGATCAAATTTCATCCTTCTCCTGTCCTATTTTGTTTTATAGTGTATTAACTTTTTTGATTGGCATGCACGGCTATCATAAATAAAGGATAAAAAAAATAATGGTTTGCTAGGCAAAATACTTCTTTGATTATAAAATATATAAATGTTATTATGGTTACTTTGTTTTGCTTAAGCTTGGCATTTGTTGATTTCATTCTGCCCATATAAAAAAAACCCAAATTTTTGACAAGTTCTATTTTGTTTTTTTATGAAAATAAAAATAAATTTATTAATCAGCTAATCCCTGGTCTAAATCTACGTTATTATTAACACTTCTTAATTTAAAAAAAAGCATGAATAAATTAATATATTTCCTTTTATTATCGGCAATGAAAAAATTATTTGACCTTAACAAGTAGCAAATCTTCTTTGCCAAGATGTGACTTTTGTTATAACTGAATAATTTTCCATTGTTTTTTTGTAAATCACTTTGTTATATGCATACAAATCTCTACTTTAAACATTCAGGAAAACAGAACTGTTGGCTTGTTAAGTTAAAAATGGTTGAAAGAATATGACCTTTAACTAAGTTAATAAAAAAATTGTATGATGCTTTTATGGCATTTCTAAAATAATTGTGCTATAAAAGCTTTTTATTTTTTAACTTAATATTACTTATTGCCCATTAGCTCATTGTAATTTAGTTGAAATCAGGTTTTACTAAACATTTCAAAATATAATAGTGAATAAGAAAACAACAACAAAGATTAGTGGGAGACCATAAATCCACTCAATCTTTTGTTCTCAGAAATTCGTCAGAGATCCTAAGACAGGCATGCATAAGGCAAGGGATTTTCTGTTATTTTCATTTGTGTTCATCATGAAATCACCCTCTCACTTAGTTAACAATAGCATGAAGTAGGCAACAAAATATTCTATCATTTCTTTATCATGCCTTCTATCTTGTCATAAAAGTGTCATTAATGAAACTGCAACAAAATTATTAAAACCTTACTTCAATGTTAAGAAATATTTTTATTATTGTTTTAAATTACGCTGTCAGTGGGGTTGGGGGGAAATCATATATATATATATGTGTTTTTAAAAGTATCTTTTGTCAAAATGTAAAAGAAACTAAATCTTAGCCTGTTGTGATAAAAATAGGAACGAAGGTAAAATAGAAAAGTTTAAATATGTAGTATCATATCAACCTTGCTTTAAGCATGTTGCTCCCTTATGTAGCTTATTTTTCTCAAATTTGTTAATTCTTGCATTTTTCAATTATTTCTTTAGATAAAGGCTTTTATTTACAAATTCTAAAACATATATGTTATATTTTGGGTCCTTTTGCATTCTGATAGAAATTTTTTGGCTTTGGTTTAAGATTTATTAAAATTGTCTCCAATTAACAAGATTTTTCATTTACTCAACCACTAATTAACAATTTAATTTTTTTCCCCCACATAATATATCTTTAGTTGTTATTATATTTACCTTATGCCAAAATTATTACTCTTTTGAGCTATATAAATAACTTACTTCTAATGACAAAAGAGTTAGGAAATGTTTTGTTTTTTTTGCAACAGAAATTTATGAAAGACCCTTATACAACAACTATGGGAGGCTTCTCCAAAGTGACCAACTTTCTTCGTGATGTGCTCATGACCCCTGATAACAACAACCTTGTGAGACCCCAGTCTGAGGTAGCTGAGCTGCTTCACGACGACATCCCAGGGATGGAAATATCTCACATGGATGAGCCAGGGTTTGAAATGGTCACTAAAGTAAGAATTTAGATTAAAAGTCTCACGATCAGCTTGCCTAATTTTTCCAATTTCTCCAAAAACAATTTGCAATAACTTAGATTATGTTCTAGGAACATGACATACAGTTTAAAAAAACACCCAAATAATTAAAATGGTGTCATGTAGCTGAGTGAATAAACAAGAAAATTCTTTCACTGATAAACAACTTTATAGATTAATTGGCACTGGATTATATGAGTAAAATGTTATTTGAAGGGGCTGCATTACTCTTCACTGTCCCTTCAGAAAGTCCCAGTGTGGATGGACACAGAAAGAAGGCTGCAGTAGTGCACTCTTTTGAACCAACTGCACCAAAGTTATGGAATAGTCTTACCAAGTTATTGAGAGAATGCAATGACAAAGAAGCATTTAAGAAAAAAAATCTATAGACCTTTAAAAATTTCAGCAAATTTTTGAAAATCAGAGTGTGGTGAGCATGCTGGACTAGCATGAACAAATAGCGCTATACAAGAAACCATCATCATCATTAAAATAAAATACATTAACGGAGGTATCAATATTATTATAATTAATTCAGTCATATTTTTGATAAAATGGTTTATTTTCGTGGATGGGAAATTATCTGCTACAGCTTAAAATTGTGGAAATCATTTAATTTAGGGAGGCATAAGCTTGAAAACAAAGACACAAACATTACCAAATACTTCAATGATTTTAAAATTTAGTTGCCATGAAATCCATGGGACAGCAAGCAGGAAGCCTTAAAATTCTGCAATGACCTGTTTCTTAAAATTACAAATAAATCAGTTCATGTCTATCCAATTTCTTACCTAGACCAAGTTACCCCCACGCCCAGAGGTGAAAAGATCAGATCCTCTGACTGCACAGAAGTGGAACTCTTTCTTTGATACAGAGGGGTGTATTCAACAAGTGGATGAACTCAAGGACATCATATTCAGAGGGGTAGGTAAAGCGATTTGTGAACAAACATTCTCTTTATCAAAATTCATTGTGTGTATCTTCCATTATATATACTTGTAGAATTTGTTTAATTTTTAAAAATAACCCGCATATTTGAATGATAAACCATAGTAATTTATAATCCAAATACCTGGTGGTTTAACATCTGTAACATGTTGAAGTGATCTCTAATACAGAAATCTCACTTTATTTACATCACTTGCATGTGTAGGGAGTGGACCCAGCAATCAGGTCAGAGGTTTGGAAATTCCTACTCGGCTACTATGACTGGGACTCCACAACCAAGAAGCGGGCAGATCACAGGAAAAGGAAAGTGTAAGTATTAAGTCCAGGCCAATTTCTTCTTAGAATTTTTAAAAACACATTTTTGTGTGCGTTTAACACCTATGTTGTGTTCTCTATTAACATAGTTTTGTTTTGTTATGTGGTCAACTCGGAGTGGCTGTTATTAGTTGCTGTTTGTTTTTGGCACACATGGAAGGTATCTTAGAGAGTACATTTTATTTCAACATTCACATGATTTAACTGACCATGGGAAAGGGTTGATAAAAACTGTTTGTAATTACGGACCCTAGATGATTTAAGTCAATGGGTCCGAATTAAAATTTTAAAGTTTAATTGTTATTATTATTTTACATATTTGATGTTTGTCAAATGTCATATAATGCCTGGGCAACGGTTTGTCTACAGTTATTTTTTAAGTGTCTTTCACAAAATCTGTTTGCACTTCTACATGCTCAATGGTAATTGTTAAGGAGGGGCTACGTATAATTTCTATATTTCCTGTTCTTTAACATTTTTTTAATATAAATGTCTATTTGAAATATATGGCAAGCGGTTCAACTGTTTCTTTTTATTTCAGAGATGACTATTTCCGCATGAAGTTGCAGTGGAAAACGGTTAGTTCAGAGCAGGAGAGGAGGTTCACGTTATTGAAAGAGAGACGTGGGCTTATTGGTAAAATATATTCTTCCCTTATAATGGTTAACTTGAGAATTAATTCATTTTGCTTCTTTGGACAATAATTTTTATAATAGAAAAAAAGTTATTATACTGAATATTTTAATAATGAAAAAAGTTATCATACTGAATATTTTAATAGTGAAAATGATTAGGAAGATTAAATGAAATACTCTGATAGTTCTCAAGAAAGTGTGAATTGTTTTGATAGTTACAGAAATGACATACTAGCATGCTTTAATTGCAGACAAGGATGTCACAAGGACAGACAGAACCCACAAGTTTTTCTCTGGTGATAAGAATTCCAACCTGCAGGTTCTCTATGATATTTTGATGACCTATTGCATGTACAACTTTGATCTTGGTAAATATGTGGTGATACGGTCATCAATATATAGCATTTATATAAGTAAAATCCAAAGACCTAACATAATGAGGTCAAGGCTCCCTGTTTCCTTGTTTTTGTTAAATTATTTTTTTTAAACATTGATCCAAAGCTAAATGTTTGATACGGTCCTAGTTTTTCACTTATTATTGTTAAACAATTAAAGGAAGTTGATCTAAAGCCTAAGGTCTGATAAATTCCTGGTTTTAAAACCATTATTTGTTCGAATAATTTTTATGACACATGCAAATTTGAATCTAAACCATTTACTAACTAAACATAGCACAACGCCTTAAAATGTTTAAAAGTGTAGAAAAAAAAAGTAATGAAATATTTCAATTTTATTTTGAAACTATCACACAGTCTGTTGATTATCTTCTTTCCAGGCTATGTTCAGGGAATGAGTGACATCCTGTCCCCTATTCTTGTAGTAATGGAAAACGAGGTTGATGCTTTCTGGTGCTTCGCTGGTGCTATGGAACGTGTGGTCAGTAAATAGACTTTTATATATCAATATTGGTTCATATGGATAATAAAAATCAGATCTCTTAAAAGAATTTTATTTATATTATTAAAAAATAAACAAGTCTTCCAATGTTATAGGTTCATATAGATAAACATATTCCAGGGCTTCAGTGCTGTTGATTTTTTAAATTTATATTTTACAATGTTTTAAAGTCCTGTAAATACAGATTAAAGAAAGCTCCTTGTTTCTTTGAAATGATATTATTATTACAGCCCTTTCATTATGATTCATCTATAAAAATTACCCTCAGTAACTTATACTTTTATTCCAATTTTTAATTGCAATAATCACTGGGTGGGCTGCAGTAACATATTATAACAATCATAAGACTGATTTATTTAAACCTAGTGTTTAGGAGCCACATTTTGATAGCTAATATATCAGGAATCAGGAGGCAAATATACAGTCACACAGATTCTTGAAACTATCAATAGTAAAAAAAAGTATATTTGTCAATAAGCTTTGTGTTGTTTTTTATTCTTTGCTCAATCTTTGTAATAAATCTGTTTTAATAAGTTTACTATTTAAAACTCTGCCTTAATTAAAGTGTTGCTGTGGATCATTTGTCAGTTTGCTCTATTTTCATGTAAACTTTAAAAACTACCATTTCAGTGCCACAATTTTGAGATGGACCAGAATGGCATGAAAGTTCAGCTAAGTCAGATCCACAAGTTGATGCAGGTTTATGACCCCGAGCTATGCGCTTATCTAGGTCAGTGTGCACTTGAGAGGGACCATTTCCTCTTAAATATCTAAACAAGCTGTGGGTTTTCTATGCAATTTTTTATTTTACAGAAATCTCGCCAAGTGTTTAAATTCATAATGGTGATGTTAGATATTTGTTGTCCATGGATTTTTAAAAAGATTTTCATAAGTTTCCCTATCAATTGGATCTATTCCAGGACCATGAAAATGAAGGAATGTTTGTGATTGGGAGATTATTTTCTTGTTTGAGCTAAACAGTTTTACAAGAAATAAACATTATTATATTTTTTGTTACAGAAAGCCGTGAGTCTGGCAACTTCTATTTCTGCTTCCGCTGGATCTTAATTCATTTTAAAAGAGAGTTCCACTTCCATGAAATCCAAAGACTATGGGAGGTAAAATAAAAAAGTATTAGGGGTTTAATTTGAATATAGATAAATGCTGTAATTGTTCGCCTCTGATACCCCTAAATATACATGTAATGGAACTAAGTGAATTTGTGAAGTCAAAGTTGAACTGTGAATATTTTTTTATTATGAACGCTCTGTTAGTAAACTATTTGCTTTTAAATGATTAAAATATTTCACTGTAACAGATTTTTAAAATAAAATTCATGCTTCTAAAAAGCCTTTAATTTCATTATGGGTGAATAATACTATTTTGTACAATTTATCCATAAACTTGTTTTAAATTTTAAAAAAGTAAAATATTTTGCCAAATAAAATAATTTATTTCATATTTTTTCTTCACATTTTTTCAAAATAATTAAGTAATAAATCACTTTAAAATGAACACCCATTTAATGAAAATTAAAGATAAGATTCAAATTGTATTGAATATAACTTTTTTTTCTCCCTCTACAGGTGCTATGGACTGATCGCCCATGTAACAACTTCCACCTTGTTATTTCATTAGCCATTCTGGACAATGAAAAGTCCACTTTAATGGAGAATAAATTTGGTTTTACAGAAATTCTAAAGGTATTTCAATTTTACTTTTAATGTCCTTGGTTCTTGAAAAGTTAATTTAGCTAAAGGCTTTCCTCATTTTCATATTGGGTTAAAAGGCTAAGGATAATGAGGTAATTAGGTTATATTCTTTTTTCTAATAAAACGCTGATGTTAAGGGAACACTGAAATAATCATTTTGAAATCATCTGCTTCCTTTAAAGGACAGATGGGTTAAGGGAGATCAGATCTCTTTTTTTTTAAAGCTACTCAAATGGGATTTGATAAGCATAGATTGTTTAAATATTAATTTTAGTTTGAAAAGTTGAAAATTTAAAATTACAAATTTTATTTTAAGACATTAGCAGCTACAAAAGGATTGTCTACACTTCTGCAGTTTTTCTTTTCCTTATGTATTTAAGAAATTAATAATAATTTAATACTTTGTTGTGCTTCTTTGATAAAAGTCTTTAAAAAAAAAGATTTTAAATGCGTTTTACATTGAAAGATTTGATTTGGTTGTTCTCTGTAGTTGAAATTATATCACAAGGTGCTAATTATATTTTGGAAGAGAGATAAAAGAGTAACAGAATTTATTAAAGGATTCATTCAATAAAAAAATTAGAAAACAAATTTATTGCAATAAATAAGAGTTTTATTAACATCAATTTGAAAATATTATCATAAAGCACATCATTCTAAAAATGAAAAAGTTAAAATTGTCACATGGAATTTCTAAAGGAATAATTATCTAAAAAGAACATTAGCTGAGATGATTTATCCTTACAGCATATCAATGACATCAGCTTGTCCATACCCCTGGAGGACACCCTTCGTAAAGCTGAGGGGATTTTCCTGCAGCTGAAGGAGTACAAGAAGCTTCCCAAGGTGGTGAAGGAGATCCTCGGCCTCCTCCCTGTCCCCACCTCCATGTCCATGGAGAACAGCATGACCTCCAGCTCCCTGCAGGACCTCAAGTCAGAAGCCAACTCTAAGGTGGACAGCCCTCAGCTGATGGCCGGTGGTGCATCCTCAGGGACAGGTGTCCACGTCAATGGCTCCAGAAGTCTTACGTTGGGCAACAAGCAGTCAAGTGTTGTCATGGATGATGGAGCAAAGATTCTAACATAATGTCTTTCATGTCCCTGGAGCCAAAGGGGGCTTGGCATTTTACCTTAAACCTAACAAATACGGTGCACAATTTTCTGAATGCCAGCTTAATATACACAATAGAGTAAAATGATTATGCTCTACAAGCAACTGTTATTCTTTAAAAACCAATGAATGTTTGCTAGGTTTGCAATTAAGATAAAATGCATTGTTGGGACTGTCTGACCTATTTCATTCTACATGCACAGAAGTAATACAGAGGAATTTAATTTTTGTGTAAAACTTCTATTTTTCTTTGTTTTCTCCTCTTCCTGAAAAAAAAAGTATTTATTATCAGATAAGTTGTTGGCTGAAAGTTTTTATTGAATCATAAAATTAAACTTAACTATTTATCTTAACACACGTGTCTCATAATGGAATATAATATTTAATCTCTTCTTTTCTCTCTTTTTTTTTACATGCCGCTTACAAACATTAAAAGATATTTTGAGTGAATATTTTTGCATTGGCGTCTTAAATTAAAATTTGGTGTGTGCAATTTGGGATGTCTTGTGGCCAAAACTGAGCTGTGTGCTCCTACACAAATCTTACATTATAAAGTGAACTTTTTATTTCATTCATTAATATTTAAATTGAAGGAAAAAAATCCTTTAATCCAGGTTTAAAATTAAAAACCAAAGATAAGGATTTGCAGAAGTTTTTGAGATAAGTTTTGGAACAAAATTTGGATTAATATAAAAGTAAAAGTTAATTTCTCAAATTTCCCCACAAATTTGTTTTTACTAAAAGATATGATAAAGAATTTATACTTTCATTTTTATTTTTAGATTGCAAGTAACACTTAATTTATTTCATCTTTGGGGGAAAAAAAAGGGTTGTTAGTTGTCCCTTTAAATGTTGATGATCAAAATGAATTTTTATAAAAAGGGTTTACCATGCTATACACACAATCTTGCTACATCTTTAAATGTTGTAAGCGTGCATTAAATCATGTATTAAAATAATATTATTGGAATTGTTTGTTAGAAATACGCTCTCAAAGATGAAAACTTGTGACTGCAATGTCACGATTATTTCTTTCTTAAAAAGTTCAATCAATTTTAATATATTATACACTGACATCATGTTCTCAAATCTTTGCTCTGAAGTTTTCTAGTGGTTGGCAATTATTCAGTTTGCATGGTTTCTATTCTTTGTGACCAGATACAAGGAATTTTTGAAGTGCCCATCTCACAATTTTATGCTACAATGTGATATCTTGTTCTTATATTTCATTTATCCACTGAAAGGTGAAATTTTATTGTTATATTATGGTGATGTTGAAAGTTCATGTGAAGGCTTGTAATGTCTGTTTGTAAAGAAATTCAAGTTTATTTTTAGATTTAATGTCATCATTCATTTATGCAATTTTTTGACTGTTAAAAATAGCCTTATTCACCTAAATATGTTATTTAATTTAGATGATAAAAGAACTTCTTTTCTAAAAAAAAATAATCCGTCGGTAATAGTGAAATAATTGATTTTTTGTCTCCCCTTAGATTAGTTGATGATTTTAGAAAGTCAGGTCCTGGTCTTGTGTTAACAGTAGATTTGTAAGAAGGAAAGTTTAGACAATTAAAATAAGTTATATCACTTTTCAAAGACCTATAGCTCTTTGTGTACTGTACAGAAAAATTAACAACACAACTTTTGAACCCACACTGAGACTGCTGAATACTATGAAGTACCTTATTAATTTGTGAATGAATTCATTTCATGTTTCACCAGGGACCAGATCTAAGGCACCAACTGAGCTGTGTGCTTATGTTTCACTTGTGTTGAAAGTGTTATTTTTAGTTAAATGAGGATCATAGTGTTCAATATTTCTGTAGTTGAATTTAGTTAAATATTTCTTTATTCATTGTTAGTAGTTTTTGATTAGGAAAAATAAAATGTCAAATAAGATCTAGATTTTGATTAACTAATAATATCAAAGTGCGATATAAATATTTTTTTTAAAGGTGTTCACTAAGCTACACACACAGTTTCTGCTAAATCTTTTCACGAACTTACACAAACATTTTTTTCTTTTTTTTTGTTGTAAATGTTTATCACTGCTACCATTCCATTGATTATCTTTTAATATTTTTGTCTCTCTCTCTGTTTTATGGGCTAAAAAGCTGTTCAAAAACTGAATTCCTTCATGAGCTCAGGTGACATCAAAGTTGCCTGCATCTCCTTTTTTTTAAATTGTGATCATATTCTTTTTTTTTAGATTTATCCTTTGTTTAATTCATTTCTGTCTGTGGTGTCATCGTAGCAACAAGAGCTCCGTGCTGACAAAATGGCTAGAGTTTTTTTTCTCCAACCACATTCTTATAGGTTTACTGCCAGATTGTTAACCCAACTGCAGCAGCAACTAAAGTTTAAACAAAAATAGAAATAAAATCCTTCCGGGGCTTCATAGGTTGTTCTTAATGCTGCTCACAAATGCAGATAGACAAGCATTAAAATGTTAAAAATCTTTACTACATGTCACGCAATAATTTCACCTGATAATCTTGGTGTGATTCCCCTAAGTTTCTCCTATTAATCTTGGCGCCAATGAGTGGCAACTGAACAAATGCACGATATTTTTTTCAAAAATTTAATAATTAAATGTGATTACTTTTTAACGACAACACAAATAAATAATTGATGTAATATAAAACATTCATGGAATCTGTAATATTTTTTGGTACCCGCTATTGTCTACTTAATATTCTGTAAGTACTTTGGCTTTAGTTTGAGATCTGAATTTTTGTTAACTTTTACATGGTCTAGCCAATGTAGCGAGTATGCATTTTATATTGCTCCTTTTTTTTCCCTTTCTGTTGTAATATGCAATAAATTCCTCAAGAAATCTGCAAATATTGTTAACTTAAAGTTTCAAATCAAAATATAAATATTTCTGTGAACATGCCCATGTCACCGTCAAGTGGATAAAATGAGGGACATCTTAATTTTTAGATTTTGACTTCAGTTGCTACTGCCTAATGTATTGTGAGCGACACCTCAGTTGTTTCATTATGTCAACAGTTAATGGCACTGATTTCTATTGTATTATTCGTACTTTGGTTCAACAGTTACGACTTCAATTGTAGTACACTATTTTCTAAGGTTTTTATTTGGGGTCTGTACATTTTTGGGATCCTAACTTATTTTGTGTGTGTCGATCATGATAATTCAGACAAGGTGGTCATTAGGTTCAACACAATCATTTCATTTAACTTTTTTTAAAAAAATAATCATCTAAACCCCTACACCAGTGTGTGCAAACCGATAAGGAAATATTTCGTGTCAGTATAGGAGGCAATTAATTTTTAAAGAGCTTTATTTGTCATGTAAAAATCAAATTTTCTGTGTTCAGATGTCTTAGGCTTCATCTGTTGACCAGCTTACATTTTGGCACGCTGTGTTGCCAGTCACATTTTGGTTAGAATTCTCACAGACCCACTTTTAAATTTTTTTTTAATGTAACTATTTTTTTTTCAGGATTTCATTTGAAATCCTGAAAAACCATAGTTACATTAAAAAAAAAGTGGGTCAGTGAGAATTCTAACCAAAATATGACTGGCAACACACCGTGTTTCCAGTCACATTTTGGTTAGAATTCTCACTGACCCACTTTTTATGTAAATTTTGTTTTCAGGATTTCAAATGATATAATATAATGGAAACCAGCGGATACATCCTGTCAGTGATCATCTCTGAACCTCAGATTATGTCAATGACCACTGCCTGGCTTGTTATCGTTTTGGCAGGGATGGGAACTGTTCTTTGGCGTCTTCATTGCCTTCAATCCACCTAATTCATTGTGTGTGCACATTTGATGTAATATAACAATCCATTTTTACAGAGCATGCCTGCAGATGGTGTAGATCATGTGGCACCTCAGTTTTAAGTTCAATAGAAATTAGTTCATTGCCTCATTTGCAAAA
Organism: Ampullaceana balthica; assembly: GCA_944989445.1. Classification (NCBI taxonomy): domain Eukaryota; kingdom Metazoa; phylum Mollusca; class Gastropoda; family Lymnaeidae; genus Ampullaceana; species Ampullaceana balthica. The sequence goes on along the minus strand of CALYLW010000304.1, from coordinate 112,093 downwards.
AAGGATGTTTCTTCATTTAACTTGTGGTTGATTAAATTTTTTCTTTGTTTGTAACCTCTTCCGTAGAGAGCAATTATTATTTTTATCACTGGGTTGTGAAAGTAGTCAAATGTCTCATATACGTACTTCTAAATAATTTTACTTCAGTTTTGTGTTTCATAAACGTAGTGATATTTTTTGTCAGGGATTTTTTTAAATTAGAGATATTTATATCATACATTTTTTATTGTTGAATTTTAGATTTCTTTATTAATTATTTTCTTCCTTAAAATTCTCTTATGGTTTATGAGAACAAAATGTTAGAGAACACATTTGTTAATGTTCAATTCATCAATCAAATGAAGTCATTTAATGATTCTTCTCTCTATAAAATGATTAAACTTGAATTCAAATATAAGGGTAAACAGTTGTCTTCCTTGTCTACCTAAGGTATTTCTCTCTTTGTGCCTCATTTATTCAGAGTAAAATGACAGAAGAGCTTTATTATATTTATTGGAATATTACAACTGCATTTATTTAATCTTTCTTTTCTATGCTCTTCAATGCACTTGGAATTGATATCATTTTTCCGCTCCAGTAATGTAAGAATAGAACTGTGACATTTCATTCTGCCACCTATTTTTTAAAAGTTAAAATTGGTTATTAATCTGATCATGAACAATTTCAGCATGAGTCAATTTTGTCCAAGTAATTCCCATGTGATTTTCCGACATCTTCCAGTACAAAAATTCTGAAAGTAAAGCTTTTTCTTACTGGACTCTGTCATATCCTGGAATTGTTCTTGGTCAATAATAAGTGTCGAGACACATTTTTTATTATTTAAACCACACAAAAAAAGTCTGAAATTTATGAATGGCAAAATCATCCAGTCAAAGAAAAAACTAAAAAATAAACAACAACTTTGTATTGTTTTACTTAACAATCTTTGAAATACAATTATGTCACTTTTCTCCCCATTATTTGCATCTGTAATGTTTGATCCTCTTGCTATGTAAAATGATGTCCTTACTACACAATGTTGTGTTTTGTAAAGCATTATGTTATATGTAGGTATCTGACGCCATCTGTTGCTGTCATAAAACAATTGTTGTCCTCATCATGTACATATCTGATGCTGTGCTCTATTTAAAAATGCATCAATAAATAAATTGCACCTTGATTATTTATGGGACAGAATGATGCATTTGTTTATTTGATGGGACGTCATGATGTGATTGGTGTTTGAAGCTGCAGGCTCTGTTTTTTGGATGATTCAGAAATAAAGTATTCCACCATGAGAGGAAATCTTTTCTTATTTTTTAAAAAAATATTTACACGCAGGATGTTTCAGTTTCATATCTGCCCTTGTTTTATATTTATTATAAGAGCATGCCATGCATGACATTCATTCATTCACTGTTGCCTTGTTGACTGGGAATGAATTTTGCCTCTAAATGAAATAATGACAAATTTATGATTAGTAAGGGTTTTCTACACCATTCTAGTCTAGAATAACTTTCTCATTGTATGGAAGGAAGGGTTTTTGACACCATTCTAGAATATCTTTCTGATTGTATTGTTAGAAAGCTTTTCCACGCCATTCTATAATAATTTTCTGAGTAGCTGTGATAATGCATGATAGTATATAATATAATAATACATATAAGAGTTTCTCGCCCATTGAGCTGATGACTAAAAAAATGAGATGATGAAATGAGCATCAAACTCTAGTCTAAGGCTTTATTTAAATGGTAAATTTCAACACCTGTTTCATTTAATAAGCGGTGATGTTATTTCCACTGGCAAAATCAATTTTTCTTTTGTGTAGAAAGTTATGCTCAAAGTACATGTATTTCTTATAAAAGTTCTTTTTTTAAATTTTTATTTAGCCAGGAGAAACCGCAGTGTAAAACTGAACTACTTTTCTATAGTAAGGCAGGATTTTTTAAAAAGTGGAATTTTCTATTACAAAATTTAAATGCAAAAAAAAATGAATTAAATATTTAATTAATGAACAGGTTAAGTAGAAACTTGTGGAAAGTTATAGGGAAATAATAATAGCGTCAATATTCCAATTCAATAAAAAGTGGGAATGGGGTTTGTAAAATGAAATTACAACAAATCATACTTTTCTAATTATGTATGCTATCTAAAAGATCTGTGTCCCGAAAAATAAAATTACCAGACGTTAGATCGAATTGTGGCTTTATGAAGTGCGTTGCTTTAATAACACTCTGTGATTCTTCTGTAATAGTTAATCATAAAAGTGATTCAATATATATGTAACAATTCTTTTTGACAAATTTTCGGGTCAAGGAAGCGGGCTAAGTGGCAAAATTGTCTGTGTCGAAGTCATAGGTGGACAAAAGAGAACCAAAATGAAAATCAACTGAAATAGTCTAAGGTTTACACAACTTTCGTTTTAATCAAATTCTAGGCGGGGTGTTTGACAAAAGAATAATGTGGCATTCAGTGGCTTAGAGTGGTCTTGTGTAGCCGGTCAAAGAAATTTGGCTCACCCATCTTCTCTTTCTACGCCACTGTTTGCATAAGAATACAAACTGACGTTCCAAATTCTACCCAGCGAGTGCTTATTTTTTGTGAAATTCCCATTACTCTCTAAGACACGGTGCACCTAAATCATCTTTAAAAAATCATGTGCGGATAAGAGTTTTACAGAGCCCCGGTTATCCCCAATTTCTATAAAGCTACACACACAACTTTGACGTGAAAAACAAACAAAATGAGAAACAATGATGCACGGAGAATATCAGGCAGCGACAAAAAGAGGGTTAGATGCAGACCTATCATGAAATAAACTCTATCCGGGATACGTAATGTCTAATGCAATGGTATAACTGAAATAAAACTACACACTTTGGAAGAGAGATACTATTTATTTAAATAACTTTTTTATAATGTAGAATCGTTAGAGTTATAAGTTATAACTACCAAAGACAAGAGTTAGCACGAGAAAAGAATTAGCCCGGACCCTCCCCCCTTTTCCATTATGTTTAAAAACATGGGAAACAAATTGGAGTAAGTCTTTCTACACAGAAATGTGTCAAAAGATTATCAAAGAAAAAAAACAACCCAACAACACGAATCCAAACTAAAGATTCAAAGTACTTTGGCGTAATAATAAATGAAAAAATTATGCAATTATACACTAGACATTAAATTCTAAATTGGAAATACAACAAAACTATCAGATTCAGATATACATAGCAATAACATAGTGTTCATCTCCCATTCCCAAGACAAATCCAGAAAAACCCTCTTTCCTCCTGTCTGGAATTTGGGCGTGGGTTGGGTTGTCTGAACCGACCAGGAAACCCCAACATACTCTGAACATTCAAAACTCTAATAAAAATGGAAGGCTATACGTAAACCACGGATAAGCGTAGGGCACAATAATCTTCTGTATAGAAGGAGCGTCTGTAATATGTCAAATAAGATCAGATAACCCCGCCCCTAAATATGAAGATGGAAAAAAAGTCGCTCGGTGTTGACCAGCCCAACTTCCACCCCCTTTTCTACCCCACTGATTGCACTGGCATTAAGGTATAGTGCATGTTAATGTTGATGAGACGTAAACTGCGTAATCAAAACAATGCATTATGTCCGGGTTTTGATTATTATGTGAAACCATACAGTACAAATTACACATATTTTACAAGCGTCTTCATAGGAAAAAAAAACTATTGATAGAAAATATTCACATCAGTAAAAATTAAATTGAAAACCCAGATGTATTAGAGATTTATGAAAAAAAATTTGGACGCCTGAAACTTCGCGAAGGTCTCACGCGTGACACTGGGAATCCCTTTATCTACACAGAAAAAAGGGATTCCCACTGATTTTTTACGCAGTAAACTTGCTACAGATCCATTTATCTACACACAAAAAATGGATCTGTAGCAAGTTTACCGCGTAAAAAATCATCGAGTCGTTAAGTGTTCAAATAAAACAAACACCAGGGTTTGATGTCATGGTTACCATATGAATAGGCACAAAAAAGTGATATGTTTATATGCATTCTTGGTTGAAAACCTATTTTCTTTCTTCTTTTACTTTCTCCTCCCAACAATTGTTTGAACTAGAAAAATCCCGGTGACAGCGTGGATGACATCAGCACGTGTGGGAAGGCGCCTGCCATTGGAATAGACCTGGGCACCACGTTCACATGTGTGGGGGTCTTTCAGAATGGTAGGGTGGAGATTATTGCCAACGAACAGGTGAGGGTTTTTATCACTGGTCTACAAAACGATCGTTCACTTTAGCTGACTGTAACACCCTACGCCCTAGGCTATAAACTGAGGTGGGACTGCAAAGTAGCAAAAACTGGTTATTGAATCGGATGTGAGTGAGTCTGAAAAAAGACGCCTCAAATAAAAAAGGCACTAGCAAAATATCCTCCTCAGTGCACAAACATAAACAAAAAGAAGTTGGAAAATAAAGCAAAACTTGAAATCAGCTGTGTGTATGTAGTTCAAGAAGGCATCAACCAGTAACAGAATGACGAAAGTAAGACGATGGTTTATAAAGACGAAGGGAATAATGGGTGGGGTCAGGTGTAATGTCATAGCTTTAGGTCAGTCCATGCACATTTTCATTTAAACTTAATCTTTCCTCCATTAAGGGCAACAGAGCCACGCCCAGCTGCGTGGCCTTCACGAGTAGCGAGCGACTCGTTGGCGACCCGGCGAAAAGTCAGGCGGCCGTGAATCCCGCCAACACGATATTCGACATCAAGAGGCTGATAGGACGGAAGTACTGGGACCAGAGCGTCCAGGCGGACAAGAAGAACTGGCCGTTCAGGGTGGAGGACAAAGACGGTAAGACAAGGATGTCATCTGAGAATGAAAGTGTTAAATGTTTAGGACGTTCGAGGTTCCTTTACCCCGGACCAATTGTCATCTTTGTTTTTGAAGACAAGAAGTTGGTCAGGAGAAAGAGGGAGAGATAGAGGGGGGGGGGCGGAGTTATGATTTTATTGTACCCATAGAGATTAAAGGGGATATTTGTGTATGTAAGGTGATAGAGCCAATGACTGATGATAAAAATTACGAGACCAATGGACTAGGGCTGGATGATGAATGAACTAATAGCCAAATTAATAGAAACATACGCACGCACATATTTTAGAGGGGAAAGGGTCAAAATATCTTAACCCGCCTCTGTTGGCACCGACCTAATCAACGTCCTTGAGATCAGAATCAAACCGGTACTAGGGGAGGAGATGCAAGGCATCGAAGAGTAACTTAACAAGCTATGTTACCAGAGCCCTACTGAGTCCGAAGTTGAATTAAACCTTGGTAAAAATTGACTGTTTTAAAATGGTTGGGTTGAATGTTTAATGATCGTCGCATTTATCCAGAGAGCTGAGGCGGGTTTCCGGGAAGACCCATAAAGAGCACTAGGCTCGGGGTTGCTGATGTACTTCAACATGTAGGATCCAGTTATGGACAGTAAAGACTTAAAGTGTTATGACGTGTCAAACTCTAACCCAAACATTGACCGATGACCTAATGTCATATTTCAAATGACCACTACGTTTACGACGATGATCACAATCTTAACCCCAGGGAAGCCCTTGATTTATGTGGACCACGACAAGAACTTCTTCTCCCCTGAAGAGATCAGTTCCATGATACTCGGCAAGATGAAGGAAATAGCAGAGGCGTATCTCGGGAGGCCGGTCAAGGAAGCAGGTGAGGTACCCTTAGTTCTGGACAAACATTGTCTATCATCCATCATCTCGACCTGGCGTCAAGTAACGCCGGCCTATTTGTTTTATTGGTATGATTATTTCTCCTTATTTCTCGTTTTAAAGTCTACCAATTTCTAACCAATTTCTATCGAACATGAATATACGTTACGCCAAGTTTTAAACAAGCTTTAGGACTTCACATAACATTGTTGTATATCATTATTACTCCACCCCACTCCATGATTAATGAGTGTTAACTCCATACAACTTTTGACAGGCAAAACAACTATAGTTCCGAACCAGCCGATAGATTTCATTGGCACGCGTGGGCAAAGGGAAACGTTTCATTTTTCACACTAAATATGTGCTTGTGACAACATTGCTAGTTCAGGAATTTTAAAAAAAAAGATCATCATCTCCTGTTAGGACCCAACCAAAGTTCAGTTTTTACATCAGAAGCCCCTTTTCTCGTGCTTTTTAGCACCAAAGCTCAGCTCTACGGTTCTGTCACTGTATTTGTGAGATTCTGTTTGTATAACGCATTACCTTTCACAGTTATAACAGTCCCCGCATACTTCAATGACGCCCAGCGACAGGGCACCAAGACAGCCGGCTCCATCGCTGGCCTGGAAGTCCTTAGAATCATCAACGAACCGACTGCCGCCGCCCTGGCATACGGCTTCGACAAGAACCTGGCGGAACCCAGGAACATCCTCATCTTCGACCTTGGAGGGGGAACCTTCGACGTCAGCATCCTCTCCATAGAGCACGGCTCGTCCTTCGAGGTCCTGGCCGCGGCGGGCGACACCCACCTCGGCGGCGAGGACTTCGACAACAAGCTGGTCACCCACTTCATCGCCGAGTTCGCGAAGAAATCCCACCGAGACATCAGCCAGCACCCGCGGGCCGTGCGGCGGCTGAAGACCGCGTGCGAGCGTTTGAAGAGGGCTCTGTCCAGCAGCACGGAGGCGACCCTGGAGGTGGAGGCCCTGATCGATGACATCGACTTCGTCGCGAGGCTCTCGAGGGTGAGGTTCGAGGAGCTGTGCCTGGACCTCTTCAGGTCCATCCTTGACCCCGTGGTGACCGCCCTCCAGGACGCCAGCCTGGACAAGTCCCAGGTGCACGAGGTGGTGCTGGTGGGCGGGTCCACGAGGATCCCCAGGATCCAGGGGCTGCTGCAGGAGTTCTTTGACGGCAAGGAGCTGAACAAGTCGATCAACCCGGACGAGGCGGTCGTGTTCGGCGCCGCCCTGCAGGCCGCCAAGCTGTCAGGTGATACGAGCAAGATCATACAGGCAAGATTGTCTCCTCTGTCAAACTTCGCACAAGCGCCAGTAGCGTCTTTCGTGGTTTTTTCCCCCCTTCTGCTAGGGATAAGGCATGGTTAATGGGTTAGTTGACATATAGGCATATTCATTCTAGTGGCTTCTTTCTTTTCTCTGGCCTGGATGCACCTTTATGGTATAATTCATCAAAACTCGCGCATCATTGATCACAAAGCGCACCATTCACAACCACCCCATCATTAATTAATGCTTGCTATAATTGCCACTAACCAGACAATGCACATCATCCTACAACATCCGCACCCATCACAATCACCCCCGACACAAAGCAGTAGAGACCAGCCGGTCATTCTCAGCTGACCCACACTAACGCATTGTTTCACTCAAGTGTAGGACATCCTCCTGGTGGACGTGACGCCCCTGTCCCTGGGGATCGAGACGGTGGGCGGCACCATGACCAGTCTCATCAAGCGTGGGACACCCATCCCGGCAACGACATCGGGCATTTTCACGACCTACTCGGACTACCAGCCAGCCGTGACCATACAGGTAAGTCTTTCACGACCCTACTTATACCGTCAGCCAGCGGTGACATACAAGGTGCTCATACACAAGCCGTAACCATACACATGAGTCAAAGCTGTGGTATGTTGGTTTATTAATTGGTTGGAAAAAAGGATGCCAAACAGAGGCTGACAGTAAAACTTTTAGAGAGAAATAGTTTATTATTTCTAAAATAATTATCATAAAATAAGATATGCGCAGTAAATAAATCAACATTTTATAGAATTAAAACATATTTTAGTTTTGACTAGATTTTATTTAAATCATTTGGCTGAATAATGTACTCATCTCGATTTCTGCATATATAAATAATATAAACAATTTATCCTTCTAGGTTCACTGCGGGCCAATTTTTTCCTTCTAACAGTATATTCGTCTTAGTGAATATAAGATTTCAAGCCTTGTTTTCATTGTATCATATCATCTGTTACATTTTATTTTATAAGATTTTTGAAGGGGAGAGAACCATGACTAAGGACAATAACTTGCTGGGTATATTTGAGCTGAGCGGCATCCCCCCTGCCCCAAGAGGCGTTCCACAGATCGAGGTGAACTTTGACATCGACGCTGACGGCATCCTCTGCGTCAGCGCCCAGGACAAGATCACGGGCAAATCTAACCACATCTCCATAGCCAACAGCAGAGGTGAGAGCCCGCTCCTTGCAAGTCTCTGTGAGAACAAGGTGTTAAAATGATAACATCAATAACTAAGAGTGCAGCCCACCGTACGTACAGGCATAGCAACACGTAGGTTAGAATGATAACATCAATAACTGAGATTGTCCAGCCATAGCAACACGTAGGTTAGAATGATAACATCAATAACTAAGAGTGCAGCCCGCCGGCCAGCCATAGCAACACGTAGGTTAGAATGATAACATCAATAACTGAGAGTGTCCAGCCATAGCAACACGTAGGTTAGAATGATAACATCAATAACTGAGAGTGTCCAGCCATAGCAACACGTAGGTTAGAATGATAACATCAATAACTAAGAGTGCAGCCCGCCGGCCAGCCATAGCAACACGTAGGTTAGAATGATAACATCAATAACTAAGAGTGCAGCCCGCCGGCCAGCCATAGCAACACGTAGGTTAGAATGATAACATCAATAACTAAGAGTGCAGCCCGCCGGCCAGCCATAGCAACACGTAGGTTAGAATGATAACATCAATAACTGAGAGTGCAGCCCGCCGGCCAGCCATAGCAACACGTAGGTTAGAATGATAACATCAATAACTGAGAGTGCAGCCCGCCGGCCAACCATAGCAACACGTAGGTTAGAATGATAACATCAATAACTGAGAGTGCAGCCCGCCGGCCAGCCATAGCAACACGTAGGTTATAATGATAACATCAGTAACTAAGAGTGCAGCCCGCCGTCCAGCCATAGCAACACGTAGGCTAGCCATCTGGCAATGAAACAAAAATAAATTTTAAAATTGAAGTTCATACTTAAGATGTGCAGCTCCCTGTCAAGGCTATGAGAATCACTGTTGTTATTAGTGGTGTTGGAGTTTAGTACACGCGTATGAGAACTTGAATGAGTGAACAGGGAGTGATACTCGGGAGATAATTAAATGGTGTGTCAGTGTCACGATCAGAATTTTTGCATGATTATTAGTATCAATTTTAGCACCTTACTTACAGATTTTTTGACAGCATCGATGCGATTTGTTTATAAAAAGGGGACTCAACGATAAAGAAGATGGAGAGAGATAACCTGTTTGAGTTATTTAGCCAGGATTAAAAAAAGTTTTTATAATTACAAAAACTTGCAAGCAAAGAAATGTGACTTTACTATCAATAAAGGAATTCTTGATCATTTATGCTCGGTGTTACGCTTGATTACTACGTTACCCAGGTGTGCAACTCAAGCAGTGTTGTTTCAACAGCTTCGGTAGTGGGGCTAGTGTTATTTAAAACAAAAATGACTCGGTATAGACTCGACACGTCCTCATCCCTTTGCTTATCTCACGAGTTACAGTCACCCAAAGTCAGGCAACATTTGCTCCGTACCATTTCATAATAAAACTCCGCCGTCCAATATTAAGGAAGAATTTTGCCGCCGTGGTCGGGCCCTCCTCTTAATTTCTCTACCCTCCTGCCCGCCTACGCCACTGATGTGAATGGAGTGTGCTCGCTATCGGTGTCAAAATAAATGACATCAAAATAAACTACCGGTAGTTTTTTTTTATCATGCGCCCTTCGAGTTTTAGACATTATTTGGACAGAAAAGTAACAAATATATAAATGGGTGCAACTAATTTTAACCAGGTGGCCCATGAACATTATCTAGTTTACACGTCATTTACGGGTGTCATGAACATTTTGTTTCCATCTGACCGCCCCCACCGACAGACAGGCTGAGCAGGTCCTCCGTCAGGCAGATGGTGGCTGACAGCGCCAAGCACAGGACGGAGGACGTCAGGAAAAAAGCCCGGGTCAAGGCCGTCCAAGACCTGGAACACTTCGTTTACAAGGTCAAGCGAGCGCTGCATGCCTCGGGCGTGACCGAGTCCATCGACCTAAAACATCACATCAACAAGTCGTGCGACCAGGTGGGTCTCAGGGAGTCCTTAACTAACTGTTTGGCTGTGAAGTTAATTGCTTTTTCGGATTTTGTGGACAATCGAACGCTGAAAATAATTAGAGAAGTATAACATATACATGCCGACTCATATGTTTTATCATAATGAGATGCTAAGTCGTTGATGAATGAAATAGTCTTCGGGGAAAAACGATGCTTAAAGTCGATAGTGACCGAACTCCTTGTTCATGGCCTGACTGAATAAACTAAACGATCCTCAATTTTTTTAAGATTCAAGAAAGGTAATTAATTTCAAACACAATGAAATTTATTTCTATGACTTAACCCCCTTATTTTAAGCTGGTCTTATTCACGTTAAATTTATATTCCAGCAATTATATTTTTTAACAATCATCACATGTAGAAATATCTGATATACACAGATTTAAATTGAAAGACTCCACTGGCAAAATTAATTGAAATTTGTCTCAATTCAGAAACGACTGTATGAAACTTTGATGAGCTGACAGTTGGATCAGTTAACCAATGTCTGATACGACACACGACAGTGACGGTTTAGCCAGAAACGACAGTGGTTCGAACCTCAAAACACGTCACAACAAGAGTACTTCAGATTGACACTGACCGCTGGCTCGCTGTTTTATGTCCACAGACACTGAAATGGCTCGAGGACAACCCGGAGGCCTCTAAAGAAGATCTAGACGAGCAGCTGGATATTATCCAGGAAACGTGCTCCCGGTTTATGTTCATGGCACAGGGGGGCGCCAAGGCCTCCATCAACGACGAGATCTGAGGTGCAAGGGGCCAAACAGCCGAGTGTTGTGTACATGAGACCAATCACCTGAGTGTTATGTACATGGGACCAAACAGCCGAGTGTTGTGTACTTGGGATCAATAGTCGAGTGTTGTGTACATGGGGCCAAACAGCAAAATGTTGTATACATGGGACCAAACAGCCGAATGATGTGTACATGAGACCAAACAGACGAGTGTTGTGTACTTGGGACCAAACAACCGAATGTTGTGTACATGGGATCAACAGTCGAGTGTTGTGTACATGGGATCAAACAGCTGAGTGTTGTGTACATGGGACCAAACAGCCGAGTGTTGTGTACATGGGATCAAATAGACGAGTGTTGTGTACATGGGATCAAACAGCTGAGTGTTGTATACATGGGGCCAAATAACCGAGTGTTGTGTACATGGGATCAGCAGACGAGTGTTGTGTACATGGGAACAAAGAGACAAGTATTGTGTACATGGGATCAAACAGACGAGTGTTGTGTACATGGGACCAAACAGTCGAGTGTAATGTACATGGGATCAACAGCCGAGTGTTGTGTACATGAGACCAAACAGACGAGTGTTGTGTACATGGTATCAACAGCCGAGTGTTGTGTACAAGGGACCAAACAGTCGAGTGTTGTGAACATGGGATCGACAGACAAGTGTTGTGTACATGGGATCAACAGTCGAGTGTTGTGTACATGGGATCAACAGTCAAGTGTTGTGTACATGGGATCAACAGTCCAGTGTTGTGTACATGGGACCAAACAGTCGAGTGTTGTGTACATTGGATCGACAGACGAGTGTTGTGTACATGGGATCAACAGTCGAGTGTTGTGTACATGGGATCGACAGACGAGTGTTGTGTACATATGATAAACAGTCGAGTGTTGTGTACATGGGATGGACAGTCGAGTGTTGTGTACATGGGATCAAAAGTCGAGTGTTGTGTACATGGGATCAACAGTCGAGTGTTGTGTACATGGGACCAAAAAGCCGAATGTTGTGTACATGGGATCAAACAGCCGAGTGTTGTGCACATGTGTGCTGAAAGCTTTCAGGACGTGAAGATGTGGATAAGAGATACTTCGAGATATAGCTGACTAGTTTTACTAGTTTGGCCCTGCTCCTGTACACTACAACATTTCAAGTGTATGCAATTTACATTGTAAAGCTATATAGCAGTGATGACTAAACTACGGCACGCGTGCTACAGTCGGTACACAGAGCTTCATCAGCCGGCACGCGACTAAAATATTACTTCCTTAAAGCAAATAAGCCCAGCAGCCAAACCTTCATTTTCGGGTTTCATGGGAGTGTTGGCAGTTTGCTATATAAATAAGTAGGTTTTGGTTGAATTTTGAGCCCGCGGTTCCAAAAAGGTTCGCCATCACTGCTATATAGTAACTAGTACATTTTCAAGAATATGTTAGTGCTACAGTAGAAAATGTTTGCTCGGAAAATACATCAGCAGAAAGAATAGGTGAAAACTGTTAACCCAAGAAACGCCCATACTAAAACACACCATAATTTTATTGTAAAAACAAAAAATCAAAATAAAATTCTTTAATTAGGTAATGTGATTGCATATCTAAATAGGTATAATGTATGTTACTTCGTGATTCATGTTCTTATGTCACCAATAACGCATAATGATATGTGTAGACACAAAAAATGCATACAAAAATAAAACTGGTGTATTAATCAACTGAATCGAGTTTAAAAAAAGTATTTAAAAATTCTCTCATTTGAATGCCAATGTTTAAACATGGAACAAAAGCTGCTACCGCAATCAAATTCATAATGGTTGGATATATTATGTCGCTGTAGGTTTAAGGTATAATCAATATATAATATAAAAGCCCAAGTCACTCATTGGATGTGGAACGCTGATGATGTACAACAGTCTATAGCAGTTTTAAAAAATCGTGTGGTGATTAGCGCTGTAAAAATATTTAATATGACGTCATTGGTTGATCTTATATTTAACACGAGGTGTGCATCAAAAGGTGTGCAAATTAATTACAAATTAAAGACGCGCTGTAAAAAATATATCATATGACGTCATTGCTTTAGCTTATATCTTAATTTTGGAAAAAGGGAACGATGTAAAAATAGGATTTGATGATTTATAATTATAAAATACTTTGTGTACATTTCAGGAAGTTTAATATTTCGTATTTATCAAACAAGGATAAGTTACTTGGGGTTTTGACAAAAAAAGTGGCGTACTTTATGGACGGCCCCTATAAAAATACTTTGTGAACATTTCAGCAAGTTTAATTTTTGCTTATGAATAAGGTGGGCGCCGTAGGCGCCCTAAAAGAAGTGGGCGCCGAAGGCGCCACGGCGCCCCGGAACAATCTAGTATTAAAATATGTGTTAATGTTGAGTGGTTAGCCTCAAACCTGATACGAAAACGGTTTTCAGAAATGTATTTCTCTGAATACCCAGAAACAAACTATTGCGTAAAATTAGCCTGCAAAGAGGGCAAAAAGTATTTTACAAAATTATTTTTAGTTCGTAGTCGAGGGTGCTCATTGGTGCTCACTAGGAGGGTGCGTAGCGCTTTGAAAATGCCCTAATTTGTTCCACTATTCTGTCACTACCCTTTGACTGTATGGGCGGATCAAAGAAGACGCAGTGACTTTGAAAGAATGCATGTATCTCAAAAGAAGTTGCGATCTTCTACTAAATCCCTTCTCAAAATTCACGGAGTGAATGGAGCGTGCGCTCCTTTGAATCGGCGGCACCAAAATAGTGGAACAGTCTTCTGAAATTTTAAAAAAAAGAATGAAAAAAAACCCAGGAAAATTGTAAATACAATTTGAAGACTTTTATTTGATATAATTTTTGCATATCGGAGCATGATATATATATAGCATGGGTAGTGTTAGCACTGTAGAAGATAACATTCATTAATTCATTTGTAGTCAAGCGACTTGTCATAGATGTCCATTGTGTTACCATGCTGTGTATAAAAAGCTTTCTTTCTTCTTCCTTTTTTTGTTGCTGCTGCTCGCCTTCAGGTCTTCAACTTCAACAAATGCTTGCAATGTTGCAATGACTTTTCAACCCTTAAAAATAGAGTTTTAACGCTAGATAGATTACTGAGAATAATTGTTTACAAACGTTTGTTATATACACACTTTCAGCTTTTGAGCTAAACAAAAAAGCTTCAACAGGAAAAAAAAATGCCGTGAAGACTATCATACAATTTATGCCGGACTGACATCCTGCAGAGCATTTATGATTCATGTTCCTGGGTCAGGTCGCACTTCAAGGCCTTATATCCCCCCCCCCAAACAGGCGCGTCGCTATTCCCAAAGGGTAGGAGTTACACGTTTGATTATTATGTTGATTTTAACCAGAGCGGCCAACGTCTCTTTTGTGGTAAAATCATAAAACGCTAACGGGTTTCTTTTTTTTTATAATTAAGTGAATGACATGAATTGATACAATTGAGGTGATAATTAAGTGAATGACATGAATTGATACAATTGAGGTGATAATTAAGTGAATGACATGAATTGATACAATTGAGGTGATAATTAAGTGAATGACATGAATTGATACAATTGAGGTGATAATTAAGTGAATGACATGAATTGATACAATTGAGGTGATAATTAAGTGAATGACATGAATTGATACAATTGAGGTGATAACAAAAAAAAGAATGAAAATGGGGAAATAAACATGGTAAAAATTGAATTTGTTTATATCTATTTACGGGGGGGAAAATAAAAATAAAAAAAAGGCTTCCAAAGTAAAAGATTTCATTTTCAGTCAAGGCATATGAGAGAAATAGAGAGATAAAGAAAGAGAGAGAGAGAGAGAGAGAGAGAGCAATATAAGATGTATGAAGTATTCGAAATCAAATATCGCAATCATATTTCAGGGACAAAGTAAATGGACGTGATGCTATTAGCACATTTCAAAGATTAATCTGCATGCCATCGACTCGAGTCGATTTTACCAACGTGGCCTTTCCTCCTGCCGACTCTACTCGTTGGGGACCAATAGTGTTATTATCAAAGGCGCAATTTGTCTCCATAAAAACGGAATATTGCAATGTACCCTAGCCGAAGCGTGCGCACGCGTTATGTGCGCCCATCGCGTGCTTTCAGTTTCCATGGCCATTGAAATTGCTCTTTAAATCATCAAATGCGTAAATTATGTTTATTGAAAATTAAAAAAAAATGATGTGGACGCCATCTTGAGGGAGTGTGCATTGAATCTGATATTGTTTACATTGGGCGTGAACGAGGATTCAGTGTACTTTAGCGAGAGAATATAATGCATGCACAAAACGGATCTCCCGTTGCTGTTGTTATTTTGTGGCAATAGCTGACATTATATTATGATTATGATGATAAAAAAAAATTGTAACTGCTTAGCCATTCATTGGAGTCTAAATATAATTGATTGTTTTTCCCTAAGGGAATCAATTTCAAGATCTGTTAGCTAAGAGAGTGTTGGCTATTTGAATTTTAATCGTTTACCAATGTTATCCCTTTATGTATAATATTAACTGTGAATTATTATGCATACCAAGTTCTAAGTACATTTAAAAAAAAATCGCGGGGTAAGGGAAAACTACTTTTTAAAATTTTTTACTATCAAAAATGTTTCTCAAAAACCTGACAAGTTCGACGCATAGTAAAATAAGAAAGTACATGCAATGGCTCTGTAAAAAATATATTGTATTTTCTGAGCTCCCGCCTGAAATCTTTTGTCTAACTATCATTTGCAAACATTGTGGAACATGTTTTCTTCAAACTGATGTTATTCAAATGAAGTTTTTAAACTAAATGAAATAAATAAATAAGTAAATACATATAACTTAACTACATTTCAGTAATAGCCTCTCTTAACACCGTAGAAAAGATCTCAATATTCTATTCATCTAGCACAGGGGTCGGGACACATTTTGTCTGAGAGAGCCATAAACACCACATATTTCGAAAAGTAATTCCGTGAGAGCCATATATTATGTTTAAAACTTAAAATTCAAGTAAATGTGTGCATTTTGCTTAATTTCAACACTTAAAGTACAATACTCTGAATTCTTTTTAATAACATTGTTATGCTGTTTTTTTAAATATGCAATTAATATATAGATCAAATGAGTCTGAATAAACGCTTTTTTTCTTCAATTAACGAATATTTTTCTGAGAGCCAGATGCAGCCATCAATAGAGTCCCATCTGGCTCGCTAGCCATGGTTTCCCGACCTCTGATCTATCTTATCTTATCTTATCTTATCTTATCTTATCTTATCTTATCTTATCCTATCTTATCTTATCTTATCTTATCTATATAGACGCTCCTTCTATGCAGAAGATAATTGCGCCCACAGACCATGACAGATGATCTGTTGGCAAGTGATGCAGCGTTCACAGGCCACGGCTTTGTGAGTTCCACGCATTACCCAGCCGCCTAACTAGTGTTAGGTACCCATTCGGAGATGGGTGACTCAGGGACGTCCTAGCACGCCTAGGCCCCGGGAACAAATCCTTGCCTTCACATGGATTCGAACCCGTGACCATCGGTACGCCAGTCGAGCGCGTTGCCACTCGACCACCATCTAACAACTACACCTATGATGAATTAAAAAAAAACAACTTAATACTCCATCAAAATTTATCTATGGGTCTACCATAGCGTTATAATCTACGTGAATCAAAAATTATTCAATAACTGCAGATGAAGTTCAAAACATCGCAAAGCTTTATAAAATGTTAACAACTAGCGGCCTTCTTCAATGACAGAAACAAATGACAACATCTCCCGTTTTTCCCAAATAAACCCAATTTACAATAAATGTCATCAATCTAATAATATATTCAACACCCGTTCGTATTATACAGTCGACGTAGTCGGCTGCTAAACTCAACTTTCTGTTTTTGGCACTGACAGCTTCTGTTTAGAGGCTTTGAGTGAACGAGATCCAGCTCTAAACTGACTCTATGCCGTAAATTTGTTTGATCTCCCTTATCAGGTTAAGAACGAGTACTTAATATAATACGTACTTAACTGCAAGGAAAATCTTTATTTCTTACACCAACAAATATAATAATTAAAAGCAAACAAGCAACGAAAAGAAACAACAACAACAATGAAACAACATATTCTCTACTATAAGAGTATTTTTTTAAAGTGAAGTGTCAACTTTGGTAATTGTTTCATTTTGATTAAAGAACTATAGCTTAAAATTAAAATGTACAATATTTGATTAGAGTATCGCGGTGAACAAGCCATTTGGAAAAAAAAGTGAGTAACAGATAAGATTAAGAAGTAAAAATAATCCGTTTTCGTCTCTTGACTATATTTGTGAAGATTATAATATTATTATCATACAACACTTCCAGTTCACTTTCATCTTCCATGGATAGCGGTAAGTGGTCAATAACAAGAAAGAAAATCTTTTGTGCTACCTGGGTTGTATTTGAAGCTCGTATTTCAAGATTTAATCCATAAGAGTAAGAGGTTTTTGTTTTTTGTGGAATAATAGCTTGCCCGCTTTTTATAGAAATGGATTGGCGATTTGATAGCAGGACTCTAAAAATAGAACTTCCGGGCATTTAGTTGGGTTAATCTTATTAAACGGAGGCAGGATATTTATGAAACAGGTTGGGTATTTCGTTGGGCCCAATCTCTCAGCAGTTGTTCGATAATTGAATGACATTGTGAGTCATGGCAGTGGGTCTCAAACACTAACGGACGAAAACTATTTAGGTTTTTTAGTTTAAGTTTATGTGTTAAAAATCAACACCATAATCTTGTATTTGTAGTTTGTAGACAAGGTTTTGTAACTTTCGGCTGCTAATAAATATACTTAAATGCCAGAATTGTATTGCGGCATGTGTTGGTATGTGCCATCACTGAGCCATCTTCTGTTGGTCTGCTAATGAGTTCATACTAAATTGCTGCAATATTCTTCACGATAGTGTTGAATTGAAAGTCATAGTATAGTCCCTCTCGAGCATACGAATTTATCTCTTGAAATTATTGAATTTGAATATGTAAAGAACTATCAGTTATAGTGTCAAACAAAAACAGATGAACTTTTCAAAGGAAGTGAAAAGGAAAGGGAAGCGAGGGAGAACTGGCCTCTAGAAATCATAGTAGATAATTAAAAAGAGTTAAAGTGAGCTTTAAAAAAAGACAAGATGAAGAAAAGTCAAAGAACGTGTCGGCGAGATGTCTTCTTCAACAATAAAATAAAATAAAATAAAACAATAGAAGTTTAAATTAAAAAATAAATAAAACAAACCTAGCTCTAATAGAGAATGCAGACATGAGTCAGTCAGAGAGTCCATTGCAGTCTCAGCTTGTTATTATTACTGACATAAGACGACACAGAAGTTGTTTTTAGCTGAAGACTTTACTAAACGATTAAATCCTACGTCCATGACGAAGAAAAAAATTTGTTGAAATCAGGTTCTTTCTGAAAGGCCTTTTTAAAATAAAGTTCTTTTATATTTTGAAGAGTTTCATTTTGAGCCTATTACCAGTGTACCTATTTCCCTCCAACGGCTCCGACTTGAGGAAGTGAGTTTTCCTTCTTGTTGATTTAAAGAAACAAAAAAATTGTTGACTGTTTATTATTATTGCTATTCGGTTGTTCAAATTTTTGGCCACACATCAACACGAGTGACCGATGGACAGATCTGAAGGAATCTCAACCACAACAAATGAAAAAAAGAGCAGAATAAAACGAATTTAATGTTCAAGAAGTTGAAATAGAGAGATACTTTGAAATATGAGGAGAACAGAAGTTGTAGAGGAATAAAGAGATAAAAGAGAATAAGAGAAATAAAAACAGAAACAGACATACATAAAGACAGAGAGGACATGGGAAGAGACGTTTATTTAGAGAGAAATATAGATGGAGAAAAAGAGTGTGTGTGAGAGAGAGACAGAGTTGCATGTTTAGAGAGAAAAATAAATGGGGGAAACTAAGAGAACAAAAAAGCCAGATAGAGAGAGAGAGAGTGAGAGACATAAAGCAAGAGAGACAGAGAGAGAGAGAGAGAGAGAGTGAGAGACATAAAGCAAGAGAGACAGAGAGAGAGAGAGAGAGACAGACAGAAAGAGAGAGAGAGAGAGAAAGAGAGAGAGAGAGAGAGAGACAGACAGAAAGAGAGAGAGAGAGAGAGAAGAGAGAGAGAGAGAGAGAGAGAGAGAGAGAGAGAGAGAGAGAGAGAGAGAGAGAGAGAGAGAGAGAGAGAGAGAGAAATAGCGAGAGACAAAGCGTCACAGAAAGTCATACAGTTTTCTAAGGTTTTGTAGAATAAAGTAACAGTCAAATAAACACTTACTTACTATGTTTAAAAAAAAATTCCAACAACACGTAATCATCTTTTGTAAAAGGACACTTTATTATCGTTACAATTTTGTGTTGTAATTGTAGCGTAGGTCAATGATACTTGATAGAAACATTGAGTTATGACAAGTAGACCATAAAAACATAACAGCTTTCAAACGCCTTTCAAACACGCACATACACACACGGCACATGACATAGCTTCAAATGCTTCGCTCACACAATACCAACGGTGCTCTCCAATTTGTATACTTTGAGGACCGTTGAAAAAGTTTATCATTACTCATGTTCATAGTCTTTTACTTAACCTCAAATATTTCTGAACATTTTGTTTTATAAGTAAAGTAGAACCAATAAGTCACTCTGTTCCATTCCGCTGTTTTATTTCTATTCTTGGACAAAAAGGGTAATAGTAGTCGTGTGCATCTAAGAAAACGAAAGCAGAACAACCCAGTCAGTCGGTGCAAGTTTAGGATATTCTGCGTTAAAAACTTTAAAAATAAATGCAAATAGGTGTAATTGATTTCGCCGAAAAAGGGGGGGGGGCATCTACTATGATTCTTTGTCATCAAATAGATTTTAAAAAAAACATGTCTGTAAGTGAAATTCGAATCAGCTTTTCATTCCATTAATGAATTTCAGACCATCGCCATCACCAGGTTCTTATTTATTTAATTTTATAGAATTCAAAATTTGTTGACGGCAGTGTATTCAGTTATGACCCTATTTTCGCAGGTTAATGAGTACATTGCTCATTTACTCTACACCAGAGGCGTAGATAGGATATTTTGGGCCCAGGAAAAACTTTAAAATTGGCGACCCATTATTTATTTATTTATTCTTCACTTATCATAATGTAACGCCTCATTTTGACGCACCTGTATTAGGTCACCCGGTGAAATATGTACCCCGCCCCCTTTCGCAACGCCTCTGCTTTACATTTTTTATAGCAAAACTCCCGTTGTGAATTGAAAATGACACAAAGTTTGAACAGTCTTTAAAGTGAGATCAACTCATTGCTGCCAGTCTTGTAACGCGGAAAAATGTCAAATTGTTTGGTTAATTTTTTCGTGAAATTTATTAAAATATGTGAGACGAAATTTTATCTAGCACACGACACGAGCTCCTGATGTCAACTCAGCATTTGATATAGTAGTACAAGAGTGGGGGCTGTTTGTCTCTACTAAAATGTTTCAAGATGATAATATAACGTAGGAAGAGGTCTTAAATTTGGAGTAGAGGCAGAAACCAAAGCGCCAATGGCTTAACGGCCGACGTAGACTTAAGTGGGTTGATGACGTAGAGACCGACTTAGATCAGCTTGAAGTCTTAGCCTGGGAGTGAAACATTATTGGATCTATCAGAATAGAAGGATATAGTAGCACAATCCAGACATGACGTTTTTCATTGATTGTGATTTAAGTTTAGTTAATCAAACCTTGTCTTAAAATATGATAGACCGTCGTGGCGTTCATACAGGCGGTGGGGGAGGGAGGCAATGTTGGCTTGTTTGGAAAATCTGTCATTCACATAGCAGACTATTCATTCAATTAACTCAAGCAATATAATTCAAGGTATAAATTCAGAGGCTTCCTTTGACAGAGGATGAAACTCGTAAGTTTGCTCTGGCAATAAATTACAAATGATAATGATAAATAGAACATATTACATTGTTAATATTTAGTTGTTAAAATCACACGACATTTTAAAAAAGTACATGACTTATCAATATACATTAGGTATACACGACTCTTCAACAAACGTGAAATTACAAATATACGAGAATACAAGATAAATCACATTTTGTTATGCTGGAAATTTTAAAAATAAAAGATGATTCAGAATCAATGAACATATATTTTAAACATATATATCAAAATTCATAAAATATCATTTTGCACTGTTGCCTAGTCATAGAGACCACTTTATTACACACCCATGACGATGTAGCTAAATATGAAAATAGTATGGATCGATCAATTTACTAATATTATAATTTATGGTTAACATGTATGCCATTACGCCAGCGATACCTTTCATATTTGGAAATCTTTTAAACATACATGGACATATTTCAAGTGTCGATACCATTCAGTCTCAATGTCTCTTATTTTTAGATGTCTATGTATTTGAGACAAAAAGTATCTTTCACACTTCGATATCTTTTAAATTGAGATTCCTTTCAGTTTTCAATCATTTCATATCCACACCATCCTTCCTATTGCCACAACACAACACAACACAACACACGCTCATCACAACGCTTTTCATCAAGAGTAATCTTCTTCCGCTTCGTCCTCCTCAACACACTTGACCACCATGGCGGCGTACCATTGGTTCAACACGACCTTGAACTTTAAACCCGGGCAGCACGCGCGTGGGATGAAGTCCGGATCTTGATTCGTTGTTCGGACTTCGGCGCCGTATTCGTAGCACAGCGGTTGTATCCTGTTACGGGGCTGAAATATTAAAAGAAAAAGAACATTATAATACAACAACCCCGTAAAAACAAAGTTTTTGACTATAAATCCCTTATATGTGAGACAGAACTTAAAGTATTGATTATGTTCCAACGCGACAAATATTTACAGCCTAAAACTGAGTGAACTCCTCCTCCACGAGATGTGGTCACCGATGGCTGGCGTGAAGTCAATTGACCCGTAAAATGTAAACAATAGCGACCGCTACATATAGATTATATAGATAAACTAAAAATGCATTAATTTAATAACTGTACGTTCGATCGATCTGAAATTTTGATACGATGCATTGATAGGAGACACGAGTCCCTGTGCCAAATTTCAGCTCGATGGCTTCACGGAAAGTGTGTCATTTTTGACTTTTGTTTTTTTCCGCCCTCCCGACCGACCGACCGCGAGCCCAAGACAGAGATGGCGGTGAAGTTAATATAAGGGATTTAAAAAGTGATTAATTGATTCAAATGTCGATCGTTAGTAATTTCCAAAACACCAATTCTCTTAGGTTGACAACCTCTAGTATTTGTTGTACAAACCAATATATGATTGTATATCTATATCTTTATATATATCTATATCTTTATGTATATATACTAGCGTATCACCCTTCAAAAATGACGGAAGTTTTCTGCTGAAATCTATTTATGTTGAAAAAATACACTTTTTTAGGGCGCCTATGTCGCCGACCTTTTTCAAAAGCCCAACTAACTTGTCCTTGTTTGATAAATACGAAATATTAAACTTTCTGAAATGTACACAAATTATTTTATAATAGGGGTTGTAGGGCGCCTATGGTGCCCCCTTTGTGTTTTAATTATAATTAACCATCATAATCCTCTTTTTAAATTATTCCCTTTTCCGTAATTAAAATATGAGCTAAAAGAATGACGTAATATAATATATTTTTTTACAGCGCATCTTTAATTTGCACACCTTTTGATGCATTGGTGCAGTAATTTGGTGCGCTGCATTCTAAAATTAGTAGCGTCATGGACAGACACAGCAGACGTGACAGAGATCGCAAATTATGTATATTGATAGTTATGTATGCGCTAATATTCTATACCCCTAGTAACATAGACTATTTTCTACACCTCTCATAACTTCATCATCCATTTAATTTTGTAGCCTCACTGATAAAGCCACGCCTTGGTCCGGGAGAAGAGGAGTTGACTGCGATGACGGGACACCCCACCCCATTTTCTGTTGTTAGGCCTCATGGGACTAATCTGGCCATTCGACACAATTCTACTCCTTATGAATATATACATTTTTAATCTTTTGGATTTATTGCCTCAATCAACCATTTCACATAAACCAACCACTACGACATCGATTCCTTGCCCCACAATTACTTAGGACGTTTCGGTATACGTCTCAATCACGCCGGTCGTGTTTTCGTTTGATTACAAACTAAGGTTATATATATATATATAGCATCCGTCCGTCCTCAAGGGACGATGGCGTTTACTCCTGCTCCTCTTCCCCCCTTCCCCTTTCTCCTGGCTCTTATAACTAAGTTATGAACCCGCCTAAAGCATCTCTCGGACACCCGTGTTGTACTACACATCATGTCGGGGGACTTAGAACAATACTTCATGAACTCATCTTCTACTGCCACAACTTCTATTTATTTGAAAATAATTGTGGGCTAATTTCTAATTTTAAAGTCAGGACTGATTTAAAAGAAATCTAAATATTTATCTTTCTTTTCAAACAGAAAGTTAGATCTGTGCACGTTTGGGGATTGGGAGGTTGAGGGGGTGGGGGGATAACATGCATTTTTTCTTGGAAAGTTGGAAATACAACAACGAAGAATATTTCAGACAGACATAGGGATTAATTCCTCATGCAAGAACAAACACATACAGATTCTACCCGTCTGGGATTCGGGCGTGGAGATGTGTTGCCTGAGGCAACCAGAAAAAACCAATACACTAACAACAATTAAAGCTGTAATAAAAATGCAAGAGTAGACATTAGACCACGAATGCACATATGACGCAATAATCTTCTATTTAGAAAGAGCGTCTGTAAAAGATAAGATAAGATAAAAACAATTTTTTTTCGATGTAAGTTACAGACAGGTGCACCCTTTGGCCATCATTACCGAGACAGCAACGAACTCTAAACTTTCTGCTCTAACAGGTTCTTGACATAGTTATAGCCCTACAGACCAGAGACTCCCATGTGATCTATAGATGGGTGGACAGTTTTTTAAATGAACAAATTCTTATTGAAAAAAAGCGTTAATTATATTGCTTCTAAATATAATTAATTGCGGTGTTTTTTTCTTCCATCCATTCCCTTTTTCGTGATCGGATTATACAACAATAACACGAAAGTGTTTATCAAACTTGAAACAAACACATTATGACCCCTGGGATAGAGGTAATTAGTTTTGAGTCCACTGCCTGTTAGCCACAATGAGACCTGCTCTAAGCGGTGACGGCTGTATGTGTTTGTCAGTGTAGGCGATGCAGCGGTTAAAATTTTTTTTTAAAAAAGGCGGTAAAAATCAAGTGTAAAAAGTTTCAAAAGTTTGATTAGTAATGCAATAAAATGTGCGTATGACACCTCGCTTGCAATATAAATTCATTTAATAAAAGAAAATAATTGATTTACAATACAGATATTGAATATAATCAACAAGTGGTGTTGGTAATTGTTAGGTTCAATCCCGGACGGACAGAGTATTTTTTTTGTTCACTTCCGTTAAAAAAAGGAATAAAGTAAAAAATATTTGTTAAAAAACAAAAAAAACCTAGGTCGGTAAAAAAAAATCCACCTTTGAAAAAAAGAAATATGTGCCACCAAGGGAATCCACCCAAATGCCAACAGGAGAAATACTAACCCAAAGCACGCACTATTTTGAAATGGAGAAGAGGAAGAGATTATGGAGTGTCAAAAAATATTTTATCGTGTGTCAGAGAGAATCTATTTTAAAAATTGGAACTGTATTGACTAAGAGTCAGAACTGTCAAAAACAGTTAATCTGAAGAACAAATAAAAAAAAAGCAATCAAACTTATTCCATTAAGCGAATGTAATTTAAACTTCTATTATTCTTTATTAGAGTTTTCCATAAACTAATTTAACCTCTCTTTGATTGTCACAACAAGAGTTACATCCTGGAAGATTGCCTTGGTTTCATAGAATCCTCGAGTGCATGTTAGCATTCAATAAAATTTTTATCAATAGACACGCTTCAAAATTTTGTAAAAATTATAACCAAATCATTTTTAGTTACGGTAACATTAAAATCAATATTATAGTTCATTACATAAATTATAGGAGCAATAAACAGTCTGGCTGCTGGGTGATACCCTGGCTGTCTGGGTGCTATCATGGCTGTCTGGGTGCTCTCCTGGATTTCTGGCTGCCTGGGTGCTACCCTGGCTGTCTGGCTGTCTGGGTGCAACCCTGGCTGTCAGTGTGTTATCCTGGCTGTCTAGGTGCTATACTGGCTTTCTGGCTGTCTGGGTTCTACCCTGGCTGTCTGGCTGTCTGGGTGCTACCATGGCTGTCTGGCTGTTTGTGTTCTACCCTGGCTGTCTGGCTGTCTGGGTGCTACCATGGCTGTCTGGCTGTTTTTGTTCTAACCTGGCTGTCTGGCTGTCTGGGTGCTACCCTGGCTGTCTGTGTGCTACCCTGGCTGTCTGGCTGTCTGGGTGCTACCCTGGCTGTCTGGCTGTTTGTGTTCTACCCTGGCTGTCTGGCTGTCTGGGTGCTACCCTGGCTGTCTGTGTGTTACCCTGGCTGTTTGGGTCTTACCCTTGGTGTCTGTGTGTTATCCTGTCTGTCTGGGTCCTATCCTGGGTGTCCCTCTGTCTTAGTGCTACCTAGCCAATGAAAATGTTCATAACTCTCGTATTTGGACTAGAAATGTTTTGTTACCGCAACACTTTCAGTTTTTCAACTTACACCGGAGCTTTCCAAGAAGCGAAATTTCTTGTTGGTTTCTTTATAGAGTTCCTTCATGAACTCACTTGCGGGGACGATCCTTTGATAGTGAACCCATTGCGGAAAGTGGGGTGGGGGTATCCTACCGTAACACCAGGGGTATTTCCTATTGACCGGGGGCCGGTTGAATTATTCAGTATGACAGGGACGTATTTCATACGACTGGAAATCAGACGGAGATGAAGCAGCCCTCTTTATAAGCTCACGCGTCGCTTCGACTTCCGCCGTTCCCATAACTTGATTAAAGGGAGGAAACGAGGAAATAACAACATCTTCGAACATTGGGTGCACCGTATGGAATTGAGGAGGTTGCAGTGCGTAAATAAATAAATAGACACGTTCTCCGCATACGGAGTACACCCGGTGACGTCATGGTGTGAATTCGCCGAAATTGTCGAAGCATTTGGAAGTTTGGCTGTCTTGGTATAATCTTGCTTGCATTATCTTATCTGCTACAGACGCTCCTTCTATACAGAAGATTATAGCGTCCTACGCTCATCCATGTATAAATGTATAATCAAAGTCAAATTATGACATCGGTGAGTCGTTATCAGTTCAAAACTCTGTGAGAGATTTAACGAATTATAAACACGGACAAGATATTAAATTTAAAAAAAAGAAGAAAGTTTGAGCCTTTATTACTTATGATACTATTAGATTATGATTTATTTTTATAAATAGAAGTATGATAATACATATAATGTACCGGTAGTTTAGCTCCCTGTCCAGAATATAGGCCTATAGCAGTGATGGCGAACCTTTTTCGGGCCGTGTGCCCGAAACTCAACCAAAATCCCTTACTTATAGCAAAGTTCTAACACTCCAATTAAACCATAAAAAGGGGTTTGGCTTAGCAAACAACACATTTGTCTAAAGACTTAAAGAGAAACAACAAGAAGAGAGTAACAACAGTTTTTCAACTATTAAAAAAAACACAAAAACAAAATTTTTTTTAAAGGAAAATCCGAAGGACTCGATCTTTAGCAGCATTTTTGCTAAGTGGCATCTCAGCGGTGCGTTGTTTAATTTTGTCCTCTTTTGAAATTTAAAAAAAAGGGGAATTACTCCCAGACAACATGATTTCTTGATTAAATCTTAATCAGATTGCAGTTCACCATGTTTTGTCAGGCACAGTGAAATATAAAAGCTGTCCGCCGAAGTTATATGGTTTGTTTTAGTGAGATAATAATTGAAAAAAAACTGTCTGGTAATTATAATTTCTCATTTCCCTTCAATAAAAATTTTCCGTCCAGCTTCATCAAGTTCGACAACAATCTTGTGTTTTGTGTTAAATCGTCGTCTGTACCAAATGTGATAAACACAACACCTTCCGGCACATAATGCATTTTTTTGATGTGTTTAATATTTCCAAATGATTATGTCTAGGTCTTTTGAAATGATCTTCCGCTATCCATGTCTAATTTTGTCTCTCTTGCTGGAGTCATTTGTGAACGTTCAAGACCCAGGCTTAGGCCCTATGCTAGCCGCATAATGTGATAAGTAAGTGAAACGTTCAAAACACACTAAAACACTTGTGTATATTACATACTACCATTTTATTATGATTATTGATTAAGCAAGTAATATTTTAGTCACGTGGCGGATGATGGGGCTCTGTGTGCCATAGGTTCGCCATCACTGGTCTATAGGGTAAGTGAAGCGGTGTATTCAAGTTTCTATCGCCACGGCATTTAAGGGGATTGTGTGACTAGCGTAATGCCGAGTCGCCTTTACTTTACTCCAACTAATGTCAGGTACCCATCAGAGCTTTGTGTGACTCTGGTACACCCTTTTGCCACCGAAACAAATCCCTGCCCTATGAGAGACTGGACCCTACACTCTTGGTACGCGAGCCGAATGCGAATAACGCTCAGCCACCGTGCCTTGATCATAAATATGATCCAAGTCTTTTGTTCTCAGCCGCATGTTTTTTAAAGACTATGGATGGAGAAAAGAAGAAAGGGAAGAGCTGATAATTCCTTCAACTATTCAGTGCTAATCCTTCATGAATATTGTACCCCAGGTCCCAACAGTGAAAGGGAATCGACCTTTATTACTTTACACTGTATGGCCTTGGAACTTGCTTTGTATGATTCGTCTCTGAATTCGGAGTATGGAGTTGCAGTGTTTCTGGTTGTAATGACCCACATCTAAATCTTCCTCCACGAGAGAAGAAACAAAATGTTGGGTTGGGCAGCCTTCGGGTTAGTCGAGGGTGTGGCTTTCGGGTTGGATTAATTTAAGGAGCCGGTCAGACCATGGGACCACGAGGCTTAAACTTATTTCAGGAAGCTTCAAGCAGTCTCTTTGGTTAAAACACAATGATCTGTTGTCCCTAGCTTACATCGGCTGTACTAATAGGCACAACTCACCGAGTGACCATGACGTTTCCCGAGTACTCACCAGACTCGCCACAATTCTCCCTATTCACTTATCTTTAATGACTCGAGACCGAACTTATGAACCACGGAGATGACACCACGCACCGAATCACGAGTGATGTAATGCCGCACGTAAAGTTTAGTGTACCGTGGATCAGTATGCTCAATGTCAATCGATGTCTGCAAGCTGTACTCACCATACACTGGAACTTGAAGCCCATGGCGTAGTCTATCGAAACCACAGCCACGGTTTCACTGTTGTTGCAGCAGGGTCGGCCCTGGCAGGGGTAGTTGAGCGACACGTTGTCAGAGGCGTATCCAAGCACGCCGCTGCAGCACACCTCCTCCTCCGGCGGGGGCTTTGTGGTCAGGGAGAGGACAGATGGACTCAGCGAAGTCTGGGGACATACCAGAAAAAGGTTAATAATTAAATTGTTTGAAGTTAGATTGTTTGCTGAAATGTAAGTTAGATGGGCGTTTGTTCAAATGGTAGTTTGATGGCAGTTTTTTCAAATGGGAGTTTGATGAGCGAAGATTCCTATGGAATTGTGATATACGTATACAATTTTGCATATGAAAATAATTCAAATTGAATAATTAGAAACCATTTTTTCTTTTAGTTAATGCTTAGTTCAAAGATATTGGAAAAAAAACTGAGTACCTTTAACAAAAATTATAGAATACTAGTTATAAAAACGAAAAACAATGCTTTTTTGAAGTCAAATATAAATAGTTTTGTCGTAGTCCAAGTATTGAAAGCGTTTTAATTCCCCAACTTCCTCAACATGACAGCGGATACGCATTGACTGCTTGAAAATTAATTTAAAAAAAAATTCAGACATTTATTTTTATCAGATAAATTTCAGTAGCTAATTATCTTATTTTATACTATTATACTAGTGTATCACCCGTCAAAAATGACGGAAGTTTTCAAAATAAATACACATCAGATTAAAAAATAATGTAATTCAGAACTTTCTTTAATTTTATTTATTTTAATTTTATTCATTTATTTTCATATTGCACAATTTTATGTGGAACTTTCGAAAAGAGTTCTTTTTTTTGTGTGCAGTAATTTGGTGCGCTGCTTTCTAAAATAGTAGCGTCACGGACAGACAGACATGACAGACGTGAAAGTGATTGCAAAATATGTATATTGATGATGATAGCACATACGATCTTTCTATTTTGCGTCCTACATCTATGGTGTTTATTTCTGGTCTTGCATTTTTATTCAAGTTTTAAATGTTGATAGTGAGATAGCTTTCCCAGTTTGTTCACGCAACGCATTCCACGCCCGAATGTCAGAATTTCAAGTTTATGGCACGATAGGAAAATGGTTAAAAAATCATTTCAAAATGTTTTTTTTTAACAAACATGAAAAGTTAACTTTAGGTCAATAATTAATGTGTAAAAACTAAGAAAGTAAATTTGTTTAATAAGAGGCGACATTTTCTGTTTTTTCCAACAAAAGTTTTTTGTACAGAAGGAAAAATTTCCAGATCCAAATAACTTTTTATTTTAGGACATTCTTTAAAAAAATAATTTATACCATGATATAGATCAGGGGTCTCCAAACGTTTCTGCCGGAGGGCGACATTAACTGTCAAACAGCAGTTTGGGGGCAACTACACACAGTTTTGTGGTAAACAATAGTAAAAATAGTAATCTTTTTTGGAGATTAAAAGGTCTCCAACGGCCAGATGAGAGGACCTCTCGGGCCGCATCTGGTCCACGGGCCGTAGTTTGGAGACCCCTGATATAGATTAACGAGAAGGAATGTGTGCGAATCAACAGGTTATATACAACATAACTGTGAATAATTAGCTTCACACCCTGACTCGCGCATGATAACCCTCCCCCGATAGTACTCTACACTGGCTACCCACCAACTTGTCCCCTTACATGCACACCAAGGGAACCACCACTCATTATTGAAGACTTTATCAAATCGCGGACACGTCATCCCATCGACCTCAAGCTCTCTGGTGTTTAAACACGCTTTCTGGTGTTTAAACGCGTGATCCCTGCATTAAATCCCTTGACCCCAATTACATGTGGCCCTCACCCCCCTCCCCACTTTCATATCTTGACGTTCTCTCTAACCTTTAAACCCCAAATGATGAACAGATTGGCCTGAAATTGTACCAGGTCGTTATTGTACATACAAAAAATCCATCTTAAGAGTTGGTGTGACCGGGGAAAGGGGGTGACATAAAGGTATTGGGTTCAGATAGATCGGGACATTATCGATCTTGCTTTAGTGGCTCTGTAGTTTTTTCGTAAGTGAATTGCAAGACCCAGTTGGGGTGAGGGTGGGGTGGGGTGGGGTTGACTTAAAGAAGAGACGTGAGCAAACGAGAGGATCAAAACAAGTGGGCCACACGAAGTGAAATGAAACAGTTGTGAAGAAATAACATACCGTATATACTCGTTCTATAGCCCGTTCGTTCATAAGCCGACACCCCCCCACCCCCATTTTTGGAAGATAAAAGTATTAAAAGTGATAACCCGCTCGCAAGCCGACTCCGCCCCCCCAAAAAAAAATAATAAGCAAAATTTGTGAAACAAACGGTGGTCTACAGAAAAAAAAGCAATTAAAAAGTGAAATTTTTTGCTTGAAACATAATTATGGAGTAAACAAATGGAACGTGGATAAAATTGTTAGATTACTTTGGTTTATTTGATATAAAATGAAGGTCAATTGAAGAATTATATCGTGAATGAAGAACATGAAGAGGAACACGTCGAGGAACACGTTCAGGAACATAGTGAATTGTATTAAAAATCATGATGAAGAACATTAAGAAGAACATAGCGAGAGACATGAAGCAGAAGATGACAAAGAGCATGGCAAAAATGTGGTTAGGAACATGAATAGTAACATGTTGAGGATAATCTGTGAAGAACATGGTAATAAATATTTTGAGGAACATGACGAGGAACATGTTAAAAAACGCAGTAAAGGTTGAGTAGCATGAAAAGGAACGTGGTGAGGATCGTTTTGAAGAACATGTAAAGGAACATGACGAGGAACATGTTAAGAAATATTGTGAGGAACATGTGAAGAAATATTGTGAGGAACATGACGAGGAAAATGTTAAGAAATATTTTGAGGAACATGACGAGGAACATAGTAAGAAATATTGTGAGGAACATGTTAAGAAACGCAGTATGGATTTTTTAGCATGAAAAAGAACGTGGTGAGGATCGTTTTGAAGAACATGGAGAGGAACATGACGAGGGACAGGAAAAGGAACCCAGTATGGTGAGGAGCACGAAGAGTAACATGGTAAGGAACATGGAGGAACATGAAGGATAACATGTTTGTCGAGCGAACGTTGACGTTAAAGGTGTCGTGAAAAACACAGCAGCTGGACGAATGACGTCATGCCAACATGAGCGTGGCGAACGAATGACGTCATGCCAACATGAGCGTGGCACCAATTAGTTCAAGTTAGTGACGTCATCTAGTGAGATAAGTCAATGAAGGAGGCATGGTACAGGGACACGGAGACAAAAATATTCCTTTCTCAAAATCAATACCCCCATAGTCCTCAAGCCTTCTTGAAATATTCATACACATAAAAGTTTGTTGGGTCTCTCGGTGGCTGCTGGTATTCATTGAATGACGTCATGAGATGAACAAGGGATGCATCCTGCGTTTCCAAAACTGACGAGAAACTCGCGTATCCCACATTGTGACAACGATTTTTATTTTAATTGGATGTAAACTTTCGAATCAACGGGTTGAGGTTCATGTACAGGAGTTTTCTTTTACCAATGTAATAAAAAAAAACTTTGCATTAAAAACAGTTTGTTATCATTTTTTTCTACGCTACTTACAAAACTTTAAAAAATATAATATAGTTTAAAAGATTGTTAAAAAGGACACATTTGTGTTGTAGATTACAGTACAGGAATTAAAAACAATAATTAGGCTTTAATGATAAACGAATTATACTAAGTGAACTCGAGAAAAAAATGTTATTTAAGTTTTAATTTGTTGTTCAGACAGTGCAAACAATTAAATAAAACCAATCTATAGTCAGTTTTGAGATATTTGATGTTCTCATCAAAATGTCGGTGAACTTACGCTGCGAGCACTTTTTCGAGCCATCGAACTTTCAAGGTGCAAAGATCAACTCTGCGCACATGTCTGGCCAGCAAGTCTCGCGGGGAAAGTGGAGTGGAAGGAGGGAAGAATTCTATTAACAAATACAAGAGAATTCAACGACAAGGCCAATGTGACACAATACAGCAGTCGGAGCGTGAATACCATTGAACGGAACCAGACGGGGCAAAGAAAACGGCGCCTCTGAAGGCAATTTGGTGAAAATTCTCCGGGGAAATTATGACAACCGCAGTCTGTTCAACCATTGGGGGAGGCTCATTTGTTAGTTGGAGGGGATGGGTAGTGGAGGGGGGGAAGCGGATGTTTGGTTTGTTTAATTAAAAGCAAGCAACAGATGAGAGACACGTGTCCCATTGCTGATTGTTGAGATGAGTTTTTTTCTGAACATGGTATGAGAGGCTGCAATCAGATTAGCCGAACAATTTTAAAAGTTATTGAAGTTATTGATAGCCTTGGAAATTACAGCAAACCAGAACGTTTTATTGTAGGTTCTATTTCCAGGCTTGCCCATAAACTGTTCAGAAACTTCGAAATTACAAATTTGAGACTTGGGTGCTCCTTCCTCACGCCGAGATTAAAGTGATGGAGGTAGACGTAGACAGATATTTTAATGCGTCGATGGAATGAGAAGACTTTAGGGAAATAGACGAATATGCGCCCAGTGGTTTTAGAAAAATAAACCCAAGCCTTATCAATGTTGTTATTGTAACATAACCATTATTTTATCATGCATTAAACAATATAATTTGCAATTGTCACGCAAGTAGTGTATGTCAGTCCTGACGCTACTAATTTTAGAAAGCAGGGAAAACCAAATTACTGCACCAAAGCATCAAAAGTGTGCAAATTAAATATGCGCTGTAAAAAAATATTATATGACGTGATTGTTTTCGCTCATATTTTAATTTCGGAAAAGGGATCAATGTAAAAAGAGGATTTGATGATGGTTAATTATAAAATCAAAAAACAAAGAGGGCGCCGTAGGCGTCCTGCAACCCCTATTATAAAATACTTTGTGTATATTTCAGAAAGTTTAATATTTCGTATTTATCAAACAAGGACAAGTTAGTTGGGCTTTTGAAAAAGGTCGGCGCCGTAGGCGCCCTAAAAAAAGTGTATTTTTTTAATAAAATAAATAGATTTCAGCTGAAAACTTCCGTCATTTTTGACGGGTGTACGCTAGTATATATATATTACATACGCTCCTTCCCTACAATAGATTCATGCGTCCTCCGCTTATTAATGGTTTATGTCTAGTCTTGCATTTCTATTAGAGTTTTGAATGTTGAAAGTGTGTTTGTTTTTCTCGTATGTTCAGGCAACGCACTCCACGGCCTTGGCATCTAGGCAAACAGGAACTTCTAAATGAGGATTACGCGGCAATAATCGGTTAATCGAAGTCTAGTGATGACGTCTTGCACGTCAAGGCAGAAGTCGTGGGAGAAGGTAAAATGCAACGATCTTTCCTTTAAACTGTTCGCCAACTTCACGTTTAAGTGGTAGAAATCAACTGTCCTAATTCCCCGATCAGAAACCAAGTCACGCGAGAGATCGGATTAAGAGACGAGAACACACAGATGGACCTGTGAGATCAGGCGTGGAGATAGAAATTTGTTATTTTTTGTGTGTGTGTGTGTGTGTCCTTATCCAACTGAGCTAAAACGAATTTTGCAAATTTTTTCCTTCTAATTGTTTTTTATTTTTCCATTGGAGCCAGCGAGTAAACTCAGATTTCATGTTTATTCTCGATAAATCAGACATCACATGACTTTTATTTTAAGGCCTATTTTTAGTAACAAAATGGTCGGTACCAATTTCTCTATTTTCCATTACACCGCCAGAGACGGATCGAACTACGTGTTAACAGTTACTTTGTCGGGGAGACCTGGGGAGGGAGCGCCTCGTTCCCGGCCTCCGTGTCCTGCTGATCCTATGAATAGATTTCCAGTTTGTCCAGCGACTGACTGGACTTCATATCACGATGTCGGAGGGACTCATAAAGATATTATTCCGATGGGGTCCTTCTAGCCCCCGGCCGTGTCCACGAGCGCTGACCAGGGGGGCGGCTAATAGCCTCTGATGGATCGTTTATCAATCCCTGCCCATCACAAGTTCTGACCGGAAGTGCTTGACTTGATCGCACGGTCTCGAGGAATCACGTCAAATGATGAACGATTGACAAACAATGGTGTCGATCTTCTGAAAACCTTCAACACTTTCCAGCCAATTAAAACAAAAGCTGAGATTGATTTTTAAAAAGTGTGAAAAATTCCAAAATGTGTCGTATAATTTTTTTTTATAGTGGCTCCTATCTGGTTGATCAGTTTATGCCCCGAGCGAGCAAGATTGACCCCTGGAAGAGATTGCCTCGAAATACTCAGACACAGTCAACACTCACCACCCAGTATGAGCGCTGCAACAGATAGACGCAAGTCTCTTTTTGCCTTTTCCGTTTTCAAAAAAATATTTTTTTTAGTGTGGTGGGTGGGCTTTGTACCGTTATAGTTACCACATGCCTGTAATTGTGACATGAACAGGCTGAGAACGGGACTTTTTACTGACTCACTCACTCCCTCTCTCTCTCTCTCTCTCTCTCTCTCTCTCTCTCTCTCTCTCTCTCTCTCCTCTCTCTCTCTCTCTCTCTCTCTCTCTCTCTCTCTCTCTCTCTCTCTCTCTCATCTCTCTCTCTCTCACACACACACACACACACCTCACTCCTTGTCTCTCTCATCTCTTTTTCTCTCTCCCCTCTCTCTCCCTCACTTTCTCTCACCTCTCTCTCCCTCTCTTTCACTCTCTCGCCCCCTCTCTCTCTCAAACATATATATATTCAACCACACAAAGCCTATAAACAGACTGTTTTCAAATAAATGTATACAATTACAATATTATCATGGCATCATGAATATCGGTATCACATAAAAAAGTTCCGACTAAGGTTATAGTAGACTGGGCCTCAGTCAAATTAAACTTGAATAACGTTGGCAACAGAGGCGTCACTAGGGTTGGTGTCACCCGGGGCGGTAGCTCATGGTGTCACCCCTTCAAGACTTACCCCATAGAACTCCTCTGAATCTTTAAGTGCCAAATAACGGGAACATGCAGAATTTTACGTTTTGGTGTCACCCCTTGTGATGGTGTCACCCGGGGCGGCCCACCCCCACCGTAGCCCCTAGTGACGCCACTGGTTGGCAATCACCCGAAGCATCGATGTCCAATAATTTCACTTAGGGGACATGGAATGAAATTGTTACAGCTGAAAATGGCGTAAAATTGCAGTTAAGTGAACCCGTTCACATTAAAAAAATACCCTACAGGTCAACCACCGAGCTGTGTGTGTTTATGAAGACTACGAGTGTGTGTGGGGGCTGTGAAGGTGTGTGTGTGTGTGTATGTGTCTGAGATGGGGGGGATTCGATAAGATTTAATGGCAGGCGACAACCAGACAAATGAATAAATTGCAAACATGACTTCTCCTACAATTAGAGTCAAATTGACCTCTCCTGCAATTAGAGTCCAATTGACTTCTCGGTTTCCCTGAATAATTCCCCAGGCCTTTCCGGTCAACTCAATCCGTTTCCAGCTATCACATGGCAGCGTCGTCGTCCAGTCTTTCTTCATCCCTCCTCTCCAAACCCCCCAGCCTCTGGGGAATCGAGCGTCCAGACGTCCACTTTGTAGAGTTTGTACCAACTGTTGGTTTTCGTTTTGTTTTGATGTAAGGTCCGGTCGTTGAAATTGAAGACGTAAATAGACGTTGCGGTGTCTGGCTAGATTTATGGTCTAGGATATCAGGACTAGCTTTGAGATCTTCAAATATGATTGTGTTGATAGAATTAAACCCACCGCCCTTAGCAATCGTTTCGGACATATACTCCGTATGGTCAATGATAGATGATTGTACATAGATGACACATCACGTACATATATATATATATATATAATATATATAAAGTACCACCGATAGAACGATTACTACCAATATTTAAAATGCTGGTATCGATTTTCACGAATATATAACATTGCCATTTCGAAAGTACACGAAAAAACACTAGTGTACTTTAAATGTTCCCCAGAAAGATTTTAAAAAAAAACAACGCACCACATCAGCTTTAATACAGAGCCGTCAGTGAGCACCTCTGTCATAATTGGAAAATATAAGAGCTAACCTGCCTAAAAATGATATTAAAAAAAAGTATCTACCGTGACAAATATAAGGTCATTTTAAAGAAAGCATGTTCCATCTTGTCAGTATCTTTCTTCCCGACATTTACCAAGACCCGTTGTCAAAATAAGCTTTACAGACTCAACTAACCCTGCGTTTCACTTCACGAAACAAGCCGTCCAATTTATTCATTTATTTTTAAATACAACTTCTAATATTTTTTTGTGATGTTAAACTGGGGATGAAGGGGTGGGTTTGGGGGGGGGTGATTGGTTTGATCTATCTGGTGTTCTTGCCGAGCAATTTTTCACAAACTGACTTATCCCTCCCTCCCCCCCCCCGACCAGCTAAGCCTCTCAACT
Organism: Ampullaceana balthica; assembly: GCA_944989445.1. Lineage (NCBI taxonomy): Eukaryota > Metazoa > Mollusca > Gastropoda > Lymnaeidae > Ampullaceana > Ampullaceana balthica. The sequence goes on along the minus strand of CALYLW010000304.1, from coordinate 75,398 downwards.
AAACCAAATAGCAGTAGCTAAAGAAGATTACCCCCGGACGGCCCATATTTTTGAGGCACTTCTCTGGACGCGTCGACGTGCGATGACGTGTCAATTAGTGATCAAAGCACGTCTGGTACAGGCACCCCCGTCAAGCTGATCCGATTACGTCAGGGTTGTCGTTTGTACCAGGTTTAGCACTATCTTATTAACTAATGATGAGGTATCCGAGGGAACCTGTTTGGGTGGGGGGGGGAGGAGATGGGATGTATTGTTATCATTGACATTGCAATCGTCATGTCTAATAAGGGGAAAGAATTCTGGACGTGTGCGGTTACAATCCTCTGTTAAATAAGGGACAAGAACACTTGCAGTGGGAGGTTACAATCGTCGTGTCAAATGAGGGATAAGTACATTGTAAGGTTAAAATCGTCCGTTTAAATAACGGGCAAGAACATTGAGATATTACAGCCATCCTTGTCTAATAGGGGAAAAGAACATTGCGAGGTTACAACATTCCGGTCAAATAAGGGACAAGAACACTAGAACCGTGAGGCTACAATCATTCTTTTTAGCCAAATATATAACTAAAGATATAGCAAACCATATAGACTATAGAGACAGGCCAAATGATTGTCGCTTTTCCCGTTAAAATGACGCCCTTGCGTAAGATAAACAATAAAATTCCTCGCCCGTTATGGTCCACGCTCCTCATACTACGCAATATTAGCGGAACACAAATACTTGGAATTTAGAATACACACCCCTTAGAATTTGGAACTCAAAACCCGTTTAGTAAAATAGCCGCTCTATTAAAAACATTCATAGGAAGTCGGTCTGTCCGCTTCAGTACGGAGATAAGGATTAGGTGCCTGTTGTTTATCAAATGGCTTAAGGGAAAGTTAACCCAGCCGTCCCGTAATTGCTGTTATGGCAAGTCTTGACCCCAATCAAGAGCCTTTGACCTATCTTCTTTTCAATTAATTCCCACGCTCGATCCCGGACTCGACAAAGAGCAGAGAGACATACGTTAGGCCCTAAAGAAATTATTACCCTCGCACCGTTTTACAGCCATAGGGGTCGTGGAACCTCAGATTCGATTAGAAAAAAAAGAAGCTTAATGGGAAATTATTGGCAGTGCAACGATGCTTTGAAAGTAAACAGATTATCTTTCACTATTCGTTCTTATTATCATTAATAAGTGTTTATTAAAAATTTTCACTTCAATTAAAATTAGGGCTGCAAAATTTAGCGCTTAATTAATCGATTAATTGTTAAATTTTCAAAACTGTTAATCACTTACTAATGTACTGGGTGTAAAAAAATTAAGAAATGGCGATAAATATAAACTAATTTCCGGACGATTACACGGATATTTTGGTTTTAAACTAACGGGAATGTTCAAATCGTTGATAAAGCTTATTGTATACATTGTGAGTAATCGTTTGGCTACCATGGTTTTAACGCTTCGCTTACTTATCACCTGCAAACCAAACATCCACTACAGTAGCAGAAACTTCCACTGAGACAGTATGTCAAGGGTGTCCAGACTTGTACCAACTGAGAGCCATTTAAAGTATAAACCAATTGTTGAGAGCCGTATTGAAGCACTATGGGTCATTAAACTTAGTTTGGAAATCTTCCAGCAAGCCCTGTAACCTATATATCATACCTTGTGCGCAAGCACTGTGAACACAGAAGAGCCGCATTCGGCTCGTGAGCCGTGGTTTGGCCACCGTTGGTCTATGTTAGTGGTTCCCAAAGTGGTCCCTACGGACCCCCAGGGGTCCCCGGAACCTGTCAGGGAGTCCGTGGAAAATTAAAATTGATTTGGGTGTCCCTGAACAATGTCAGGGGGTCCGCGGAAGGTTTAACAAAAATGATAAATTTGAGATCCATTTTTATTATTATAGAAAATAAAATAAACAAAACAAATAAAATTAATCTTTTTTCTACTAATTAAATACCATCTGAGTTGCTATGAATCGTGGAGTACAATGTGTTTCCTGGAAAAGGAATTGGAGCTACGGTAATTTTAACAGCTATATAACCAATCAAAATACATATACTTGGTTTATTGAAAGGTCACTCTTGATGCGTAAGAAATGCAGAATTCCTATCAGTAGGTCCACACACAAGTTTTTATTAACGTGAATCAACGAGGGTTTCAAGTTTGGGTAAATTTCGATGTGTCGAGAAGTTATATTTTAAAAATTGTATCATGTATCTTATCATTAAAGATTTTTTTTCAAAATGGAGCTACTGCAGCATTCCATTGAAAAATTGTATAATTATGAACAGTGGTTTGTCACAACAGATAAGAAAATGAGTGACCCGAAAAAAAATGCAGACAAGACAGAAGACAGTGTTGTAGAATATTTGAAAAAAATGGTTCAATGTTTGGAAACAGACACGAAAGGTGAAACGTAAATTACTGAATTAAAAATATTTTTTTTAAGTTTAAAGATATACCCTTGATTGTCTGGCACACCTAAAATAAGCTGTACCAAATGTATTCTCATTGCATTGTGTCATTCAATAACATCACTTATTTTCAGAATATCTTAGTGAACGTTTGCAGAGATCACTAGAATATCTCATTAGAGCAGTTTATAAAATCAAAAAGAATGCCTTCAACGAGAGATTATTTGTTTTACATTGTTTGTTACATGACAAAGACTATAATCGTTTACTAAGTCACACTGAAGTACTTAGGTTATAAAATAGTGCATTTATTAAATTGATTCGATGCTCTCTTTAATCATTGTTGGAATTCCTGGAGGGCAAAGACAATGATTTGCGACACAATTTTGATTATGAAAGATTTATTTGCCAAATTTATGGAAACTAATTTGGAACAACATGGTAACCAATTCAATTTAATCAAAACTAAAAGTGTCATATCTGCGTTTGTTGCAAAACCTTTTCTGTACAACATAAAGCTTGGGAAGAGGAGAATGTTTTCAGTTTCCATAATCTTTGGAAATTGCAAAATAGGAGATAAAGATTTGTTGGCTCACCGTCAACACTTAGGAACTATTCATGCAGAACCTAAACCAAAAATTTGAGGATATTTTTCGCTTGGATATTCCCGACTGGCAGTTGAATCGTTTTGCGCGTGGACAAATACATATGAATCCATACTAACACAAGCAGCTTATAGAAATATCCCAAAATTAGGAACTTAAACCAATGTTTGAACAAGGATACCACAAACTCTGGTTACAAAAACAGATCCCAATTGTTAATTCCCTGCATTATGGTTATTGTACAGAAAGTTGTTGACTGCTTTCCCGTCTTCACGTGAATTTAGTGTCGTTATGAACCTCATCACAAGAAAACCGGCTATAAATTAGAGCTGAATTTGTGGGTGCTACTCACAAACATTGATTCAGACATAAATACACGCATAAAATCTAATCACGTTTATCCAAGTCATTGTTTAAATTTTATTTTTAAAACAAAAGTTATAATTTCAATAGAATACTTCATCAAAATGTCGCTTTCTTTTTATTTTTTTTTAAAACTTATACTTTGATATAGTTTTTTCACTTGGGGGTCCGTGGACAAGTTTTGACTATAAAAGGGGTCCACGGATCAAAAAAGTTTGGGAACTACTGGTCTATGTGAACGATTGTTCAGCTAGGCTGGTTATACAGTCAATAAAACCCGCTAATTACTTGAACCAAATAATGTCAATCACACTTCCAGTGTTATTTCGATTTTCGATAACTACGTTTAATAAATTATGTTACTTATGACATATGAAAACACAAATTTCAATTTTTGGCTTTAATCGAAATTAATTATTAATTAATAGTTAATTTTTCAAAATGTAACTATTAAATTTAAATTAATCGTTAACAGCCCTAGGGGCCGTCCATAAATGACGTCACGCTCCTAGGGGGGGGAGGGGGTCACACTTTTGTGACGTTGCGTGACGAGGGGGAGGGAGGGGGGTTGAAGAAATGTGACGTCACATCAAAAGGGTAACTTTAAATAAAACTTCCACTGAAATATTTGGTGGCTAACAATTTATTTAATGACTTTTTCCCCCCTTTAAAATCAGGGCTTCTTAATGTGCCGGTCGGTAGGCCATCAGACGCTGGTTGGCGTAAGCTATCACGAGACAATAATTAAATATAATTATAATCCTTAAGTTTGAGAACTCACAAGATAACGTATGAAATTGTTACACTGTGTCGTTTGATGTTGACATCAAAGCATTTGTGATGTAACCGCAGCTCCGTCGGCGAACTTTTATGCCCGTTACCCCAAAATATACAAGTTTATGTGTGCGTTTCACCCCAGACTCTAGGTACTGCTCACATGACTCGGGGGATTTGGGGATCGTTGTTAGCCCCCCCACCCCGAAACAATGCTAATGGTGAGTTTTACAAGCATTGAATAGGATTATGTGTAGATATTTAAGTCAAAACGACACGGAATATCCTTTTTCTTAAATAAAAAAAAAGTGGAATCTATTTGATAGAATTATAAACGTTTTAAGTTTGATATATTTTGCTCGGTTGGTTTTTGGTCAAAATCCCCTGGCCATTCTAGATATAATGATAAATGAGCCCATTTTAAAGTTGTCAAGTATTCATTAACTTTATTTAATGCATCAAATTCTTGACATCGCAATTCGAGAGGAGCACAAAACAACTTTTCTTCTTAGCTCAGTTTTTAAGGCATTAATTTTAAATATCACAGAAAGGATACTTGATACAGTCAAGTCATGTGGATTAAGATTATTGTCACTCGTGTCAATATAAATGAAAGTAGGGTAGATTTAGGTGTCTTCGTATAGTACGTAGGTAAGAAATCTACATAGTGTCAAATTTTAAAAAAATGCATTTTCTGGAAGGAACCGGTTCAATAATGGGCATATGTTCCAAGCGTTCACGTACACATGACGTATTTTAATATATTTAGTGGATTGTAGTGGATGTTATATGTCCCAAATGAGTCTGCATTACCCCCAAGAATTCCCTTTTGACCCCAGATGAGGTTATTTACCCCTGTTCGCCGACCTCTTTCTTACGGGATGCCCGTCAGTCAATTGAGGGATTTAAAAAAAATACATTTTAAAAATATTATTTTAAAATATTTTTTTTCTAAACAAAGACGTTAACAGTGATGATTAATAGTCAATGTTTAATTTGTATTCATTAAAATAAAATATAATCTAAGGATGTTAACACAGTTCGTTTTTTGAAGGCCGGTTAAACGTTTTGAAAAAAATGCTTCACGCGGGTTACGATATTACAATGTAGACGTCCACTAAATAAATAATAAATACTTAAATGACAATAAAAGTGATTTGAAACATACTTATTTTCAAATAGAAAACAAGGTGTTTTTTTTTGGAGGGGGGGGGGTCAAAGCTTTGTGACGTATTTTTAGAGGGGGGGGGTCTAACTTTTTGTGACTACGCGTGACGATGGGGGGAGGGGTAAAAAATCGGCCAAAATCGCGTGACGTAATTTACGGACGGCCCCTACTTAAAATACACTTTAATATAAGTCCCTTATATATTTAGAGTTGTTACAGTTGAAAGGCCAGGCAATACTGCTCCAACGCATTCGTGTGTGGTACATGTAAAAGAGACTGCCACTCGAGGATTGGTCTCTCGAGCCAAAACTAGAGCTGCAAACTAAGAAGATAAATCCATCGTCTCATAGCAGATGGTAGGATGGTATACTACAAATGTATCACTATAAAATATAGGCAATAAATGAAGTAAACGGATTTATAAAATAGTAATGGAAAGACAGTAGTGAGGACTCATGTTTTTTAAAATTTTATTTAATCGAAGTCCCAACCATTTTCAATGTTGTATTAGATACATTTGTATAATGCCTAGTATGACATTACTTAGTGATGTATACGTTATGTGTGTATAATGCCTAGTATGACATTGTGTAGTGTTGTGTAAGTTATGTGTGTATGGGGATGCAAGCGATGTGGTACGTAACAAGTCGAGTTTGTTTTGGAAAAAAAGAATAGGTGACAGGAGTAATTTCCTTATGGGAAAACAAGCCGCTGTTTAAAATGTATCATTGTGATGGGGAATTATTTTATTAACCATTTTAATTTCTTTACAATTAGATATTATTTTGCCTTTTCACGATATAAGTTTATATAATCAATGGAATGTTTAAATAGAAATTTTACAATAATCCATATTTATGAGATTTATTTATTATTAAATATTTAATTAAAATCAGATCTTTGCTAAAATAGTTATGGGAAAAAAAATACCGAAAAAGAGGGAAAAGGAAGATAAGCATTGGTTAGTTACAAAACATAGTTTAAAAAATATATTAAAAAAAATTATTTATATTTTTGCTGCGACATTCTTGGGATCGTAAAACCGAAGTATTCCAACGTGAAACTGGAAGTGGAAATTTCAGACAATACGTTTCAACGAATGAGGCTTTAAATATGTTCTTGAAATATTTTCAAAACTAAAATAATTAAGTTTACATTATATAATACATACTATACTCTACATAAATAATTAGTAACTTTATATATTAATATGTACTGATGAAGACTATAGCTGACACACCTACTTGTTTAATAGTCTATTAATAAACCTTTAATGTATTGCTTTGATCACACAATTCGTGTGTGTAACATGTATTTTATTTTTAAGCTTTATCGCAGTCCTACTCTATATGATTAATCAACAATTTTTAAAAACGGATATTTTAAAAGAAATAAGTAAAATAACATGACTCACGATAATGACAGCGCTTACAATAATATTGATAAGCAACATCGACAGTCTGTGGTATACGAACTTTCGCCATCTTCTCTTTCTCCTTCTCTATCTTTTTTCTACCTCTAATTCGTTCTCACTTTCCCATTTAATCCAAGCACCACAGAAACATTATATTTCTTTGGTCAAACCGAGAACAATAACAATAACAATAACCTTTCTTGTAATAATGGATCCTTTGAACTGTCGAGATTGACTGCAGTCAACTAGGGCATGTGGTAAAAAAATAAATAAACAGAATCCGTGGGGTATGCGATCTAAGGATCATGACAAGCGTGCAAGTGCACATAACATTATCACACACTCAATTTCTTTCACTGGATATGTTTTCTTCTGAGAAATTCAATCTCACGAAGTGTATGTCTATTGGCCCCCCCCCAACCATCACCCACATTCAAAATATTGTACCGCAGGCCAAAACCTTTCAATTAGGTGCTCGCCTGTCTCTTGGAAAGCGACAGGGATTCCAACTCTAAGAGCATGCGTGGAAGCCGAAGGGAAAGATAACCGCAGCCCTTGACCTTCTGCAGGATGTAGAAATCTAGCGTATTGTCATTGTCATTGGTCGGCTTTACACGTGAGAGGGACACAGCCCAACACAAATCTAAAATATGATGTAATAATATGTAAAGAAGTCCCCGGATCATTACCAGCGTGCTCCCATCCCCGTGCCGACGAGTAAGGAAACGATGATGATGCTATGATATACATTTATGTTAATCAAACACAAATAAATAATTAAGAATTCCCTTATAATCGGCCATGAAGAAACAGAGAAGAAAATTTAATCCGCAAGACGATATGCAAATTATTGTCTCTCTAAATCAACAGAAACGTATTTAACTTTGCAATTAATTTCTCGACGCCATTAAAGACCACGAGCGCCATAAAGAGCGTAAAACGATATTTGCTCGCCTCATCTCGGGGAATCAGAGCCTTCTATTTTATAGCCCTGTAACATTTCAACACCCTCCCCCCCCCTCAATCCCTACATTTTTCTCTAACGCCCAGCGTTGATTTACGCACAAGAATTCATTACAGAAAGATGATTGCTTCTCATCGCTTTCCCTCCATCCTTCTCAATCTCCTTTTTACAAAAAAAAATGTCATCCCTCCTCTACAGAACAAACAAATAAACATAAAAATAAACACATTTATGGCCTGCATGTTTATAGTGGGGAATTTGGTTTTCTCCCATATATAGATCTCGAAATACAATATTTGAAAACCAAATATCAATGTTGGTGAGAGTATTTTAAAATAAGATTTTTGAAGATGTTCATTAAAATCCTATTTTCTTTTTCTTTCTTTTCTTTCTCACTTTCTTTCTTTGCTTTCTCACTTTCTTTCTTTTTATAATATTCAATATTTTAATTAATGGTTTATGCAATATCTATTTTATGACGGCATGGCATGCCAAATATGATAAGCCAACTCTTCCATTGAGACCCCCCCCCCTCTAATACATCTTGCATGTTTTTCCGATTAAGTAAAGTTGAGATTCTAAACGACGGATTCTCAAAATCTTGTCAGACAACTCTAACCAGTTTTACACACAGTATTACAGCATGCACATTCTAAATATTCTATATATTTTGTATTTCAAACAAGAGCTTATTAACAGGTTTACTGCAAATTAATTTGTTAAAACTTACAATCGAAGTAATAGATCAACATAGCCAATAACTTGAGAATCACTGCGCCACTTTTGCTGTTTTAAAGAATTGTCGTTTCGGGTTTCTTTACTTTTTTGTTGTTATTATCATCATCATCATCTCTTTCATCTTTTCTCTCCCAGGAGGCATAAATCCCGATTTTACATTCCAAAGGTAAGCAGGAAATTGTTTCAGCTTAATTTTTCTTTAGTTCATTATCCGTTAAATGTCCATTCTCTCTCTCGACGCTTCTACCACACCCTCCCAAACATTTCACCACCTTTCCTCACCCGCCCTTCATTTTCCTTGTTCATTTTCGACATCGGAAGGATTAAATCCTCAAATTCTGAGCTCTTCCCAGAATCGAGGCCATATTACAGCAGCGAATGGGAGCGTTGGAAATCCCCGGTTTCTCAATCACATGACCTTGTTGACTTAGTGTGCCAAAACTCGACTCTCAGCTCGGTCTCGGACGTTTACAAAAGATGGCCCAGGTCTCTCGTGTTTTGGGAAATGAGGTATGGTGGACTCCTATCCCCCCCCTTTTTTTTTATCCCCCCACCACTCAGTAAGTGTTTGCAGTCATGACAAGCTGCCAGAATCGATGTCGGACCTTGTCCAGAACATGATGGCCCGGTACCACCAGCAAGTTGACTCTCATCACATCATTAGATGCCCTCTGGGAGAAGTGGGGGGCACTGACCGACCAGACCGCAAGGCCTGCAGATGGACAAACGCCGAGGTCTTTCACACTGTTCCAGCCACGGGTCGTCCTTGTTTATCTTTGGAGAGAGTGGAGGCTGTGGTAAAGGGGGTGGGGTCGGAGTAATAGATTTCACGTTCAGATGGACACCAGGGGAAGAAATCTGAGAATTGTTGAGGTGAAAATACACAGAAGGGATGACAGGACGAGAGCGCTGGCTATTTATTATGTTCACATCTCCTTGATTGATGACTGTAAAAATAAAATTTATGCACACATATGAGGCGAACCCAATGCACTGTTGCCAATAACACGATTTTATCGGGACCCCAACACATACATCTTGTGGCAGGGAGTGGAGTAACTTGAATTTGTCACGCCCAAGGTAGTCTTTCATTTTTTGGCACCCGTGCTCACGATAATGACCGTACGCAAACACACAGCAGACGCGTGAAAATGACATGGAATAATTGAATATTTATGAACGGACTGCACTCACCAACATTTTTAAATGAAACTGTCAATTCGTTTTCTGAGTATCGAGGATGCTCTAATTATTAATGAACAAAATACATTTAAAAGTCAAAACCCTTTTGTTCTGAGCTTAAATCGTTTAAGAAGTTTATTTAATTTTAAAAAAAACGTAAAAAAACAAGTTTTTGACTAAATCCTTTATGTACGAGACGTAACTAAAAGAATGTTCATTATAATACTGCAGCGCAAGACCATCCAAAAATACAAAATTGCAGTTGTGTCGTAAAACATGTTTAATATAATGCGCACTCGATCAGGAATATGTTTATAAAAAGAGTTGTCAATAAAATACGCACCTTATTGCGCGACAGAAAGGTTGTTCAATATAATACGCACCGCGACACTCTATCTAAAAAAATAACATGATACATAGGAATAAATAAAATAATCTAAAAAATCAATAATTTAATTACGGTACATGCGATCGATCTGAAATTTTGATACATTGTTTTTATCATCGTACGAAACTGCCTGCTAAATTTCAGCTCGCTAGCTTACGAGGAAGTGGGTTAAAAATCGATCCAAAAGTTTTTGGCGACAAGCAATCAATCAAGGGTTCAACCAGACACCACGAGTTAATATAAAGGATTTAAAAATAGATTGGACCATGTGTTAGTAAAGCATGACGTCAGTCTAATAGAAATAGGAAATTAAGTTTTTATTTTTGTTTCCATTAGTATTGAGGTCTCTCGACCAAAGAAGAATCAAGGAAGAAAGAAAACTATCACGCGTAGACATTCTTAAAATGGGCGTCCTGCGTCAGACTATGACTTTCTATGTCAATATTTTACATAAAAAATGCTTCATTAAAACACATAATTACTGATGCTGAAATATAAAAAATACCTTTGTAAAACAAATCTAAAAGTGAATGAAACCATTGGACGTTTGATGAAATCTAATCAAATCAAAACTGAGTGTCACCAATCAAAACGAGATCAAACCAAACAAAAGTAAATGACAGAAATCAAAACTGGATGCATCCGATAAAAACTAGATGTCACCAATCAAAAGTGGATGGCACCAATCAAAAGTGGATGGCACCAACAAATGTCACCAATCAAAAGTGGATGGCACCAATAAAAAGTGGATGGCACCAATCAAAAGTGGATGGCACCAATCAAAAGTGGATGGCACCAATCAAAAGTGGATATCACCAATCAAAAGTGGATGGCACCAATCAAAAGTGGATGGCACCAATCAAAAATAGATGACAACAGCAATAAAGAGATAACGCGAATGAGATAAGGAGACTTCATGAGAATAAGAGGACACCAAGCCACTAATCAGACCAATAAATCGAGAGCTTGTTGTTCGGGGCTGAATTTTAAGACCACGCAATGAAAGCACGAGAGAGACATCAATATGGAAATGGCAAACATAGACAAAACCAGGATCGGCTCTTCACGCCCGGAAGAAAAAAAAATGGCGTTCATGTTATACGGGACTCGCGGCCTCCTCGGTAGATGGGATCTCATCAAAATGTCGTCAGAGCTCAGGTTTAGGGATGATGATGTAGAACGTTTGATCGATGGGAATACGAGATAGTCAGTGAATAGACTGGAGGCTGTGAATAGACTGGAGGGAGTGAATAGACTGGCGATAGTGTATAGACGGGATGGAATGAATAGACTGGAGGAAGTGAATAGTCGGGAGGGAGTGAATAGACCGGAGATAGAGTATAGACGGGAAGGAATGAATAGAATGGATGGAGTGAATAGACGTAGAGGGCGCGAATAGAATTGAGGAAATGAATCTTCGAAATACAGTGAACAGACGATGGAGAAAATGAAACGACACGATGAAATGTTGAATGACGGTTTGGGGCGGTAGGGATGAATAGACTACTGTTATTGGAAGACACTGAGACAGTCCTGACCTTTCAATTCTTATTCCTTGGATCGAGGACCACACTGCTAGCAGAGATGGACGTCAGTGCAGCAGTCATTGTAAAGTGGAGAAAAAGTGGGCAAACCAAACTACTTCGTTTTTAAATTTAAACTCATATTTTTTGTTTGATCAACTTTATCTCATAATGCTGGCAATTTAACTCAAAAGCATGCCGATTTTCATTCACATTTCGAATCATATTCTTAGGCTTGCAGGCTATCAATAAAATAAACTTAAGACAATGGCCTGAAAAACTGGGAGAAAAAAAAACAAACAAACAAATTCTGTCAACATGTATCGATATTCAAACATCGCTTGTTGATGTCTTAAACAATGGACGTGATACCATTTTTATGTTTCGAAGTAGCGTCGGTTTTTACAACAACCGCAAATAGAAATTTTTACGGATAAGCCTAGATCACATCATCCCCATGTCTCCTCGTATCTATACACCAAATTATACGACGTTTATACTTTGTCTTATCTCTACCCCCCCCTGCATCTACTCCTCACAAAAGCCGGTCGTTTAATGGAAGTCTAGAAAGCTTTCAGAAAAGATGATGATAATCTTCTGTAATATGTTCTCAAAGAGCCGCCTCTCACGAGTCGTGTGTTTTTTTTTATTCAGAGGGAAGGGGAGGGGGGCCGGTTGGGCTTAAGACAGAGACACGATGGGTCCGTTGGCAGCAGACGACCCGCCAGCGACAAGGAGCCCAATTCATCGAGGCCAATCCTCCAAGGAGTTGCGCCTGAGGGCGCTCGAGAAGAGCGGAAAGGGGAAATGACGTCAAACAATTATTGCTTTGAATGGTAGAAAATATGTACGTTCAGTTCGTATTGCGTAAGTGTTGTCTCTAACCGTTATTGTTGGTATGATAGGGTGAGATATAGATCGCGGATAATCGATAGTTGCAACGCGTGAAAACGTGTTGTGGTGAATGAGTTAAAGAGTGAGTTGGTAAGTTGATGAACGAAATAACAAATCAGTTTTTAATTCAGTGAATAAGTTAAGGAATTATCTGGTTGTTAGTGAGAGAGTTAAGGAATGATTTGTTAAGATTGTGAGTGAGTTAATGAGTGAGATGGTAAGTTGTGTGATGAATTAACGAATGAGCTGTAATTTTGTGAATGAGTTAAGGAACTAGTTGTTTCAGGTGAATGAGTTGGTAAGTTGTGAGTTATTTAAAAAGTTAATTGGTTAATGAGTTAATGAGTGAGTTGCGAAATGCACTTTAATTTTTTTTGTTTGCTTCTTCAGCTCTTACTGCTCCATTAACAGCCATTTCCATAATTTCTTCACAAATTTTTCTTTAATATTTGCGTTAAAATGGCAATGTTTTAAATTCGTATTTCCCTATCTCCCAACATCTAAAACTTACATCCGTTCCAAATCGACGCAGTTTTCCAAAGCGGTACCACAGTGGCTTTTAGTGGAGAACCACGTCTTACAAAATTCCGACGCAAGACATGCAAACAAACTATGAAAAAAGTCTGTCAACAAGCATCAGGATGACAGTGATACGATTTTAACCCGTTTAGGAATTTGTTTGTTAATTTTGTTTATGTTTCAATTTTAACAATGGAAAGTCTGTTTACCTGTATAAATCTTGATTAAAATTTCATAAAAAAGTTATTCAATAAGAGCTCGAATATCACACAACTATATAAACTAGTCAAAACACGAAGACACGATGTTGACCTTTTATAGCACTCACCACAAAGAATCGGAATGTTGCTGTGTAAAGGGGGATGCAGTGAGTGGACGTGTGGGGGGGGGAGGGAGGGGAGGGGCAGGTCATTTGATCAAGTCCATGTAATCATATCGCCTACATTGAAATAGCCCCCAAACGAAGGCCAATTTATGGAGTGGAGAATATGAAAGTGGAAAAGGGGAGTAGTGGATGGGGAGAAGATTTTTGGGGGCTGGTGGGGGGGGGGAGGAGTTGGTTGTTGATCGCTGAGATCGTTGAGTTTGTTGAACAAAATTTTTGTAAATATCCCAAGGTCGGGATTCTGTAGAGTTGGGGGGGGGAGGGGGTGGTCAGTTTAGGGCGCGGGGTGTGTGGGAATGGACAATACGGAAGTTATACATTGCGCCATCGCTTTTATGGAAGAGGAACATTGCTTATTTACACATAGACATTAGTGCTGTTATCCATAGTTGTTAGAGAGATATTAAGTATTTGTACCAGTTTACATGTATTAGTAAAGGTATCAGCAGTTGTTCGCGTAGATATTAGTATAGGTATATGTAGTTGTTAGTGTAGATAGCATTGCAGGCATAAGTAGTTGCATTCGTAGACAGTGGCATCACTAGGGGGGTGCGGTGGGGGCGGGCCGCCCCGGGTGACACCATCAAGGGGGTGACACCAAAATGTAAAATTCTGTATGTTCCCGTTATTTGGCACTGGAAAACTCGGAGGAGTTCTATGGGGTGGGTCGTGAGGGGGTGACACCATGAGCTACCGCCCCGGGTGACACGAACCCTAGTGACGCATCTGTGCGTAGATATTAGTCCGGTTATCAGTAGCTTTTAGTGTAGATATTGGTAACGGCATCAGCAGTTGTTAGTGTATATATAAGTACTAGTATCAGCAGTTGTTAGTGTATATATAAGGACTAGTATCAGCAGTTGTTAGTGTATATATAAGCAGTGGCGTCACTAGGGGGGGGCGAGGGGGGGCGGGCCGCCCCGGGTGACACCCATCAGGGGGGTGACACCCGAGCCTAAAATTTTACTGTGTACGATTTTATGTCAGAAAAAAATGAAGACACATTTTTTTCATCTAGAAAGAAATTAAGAAATACAAAGAAATACGTTAAACGTGAAAACTTTTTATTAAAAAATATCAGTTAACTTGCAATAATAAAACAGTCCCAACACACAAACAACATTAAAACAAATTAGGAAAAAAAGAAAAGAAACGTCGCAGCTGAGAGATCTTTAAAAAAAGGCTGGACATGAAAGAGGCAGTGTCTTATGTTTTAAAAGATATAAATCTATTTGGGCTTTGACACGACCGACACACATGGACGAATCCCACCTCACGACTCCCCCCACCACAGTGGGGTGTGGGGGGAGATAAGATTTTTATACAAAAAAAAATAAAAATCAAAAGATGGGTTTTCTTTGTTGATGTTTTTTCTAGACGAAAATTATGAATTCAATGTCTTTGAGTTAATATTTTGTTTTATATATATTTATTAAAGGTGTGATATGCATGTTTATATACAGGTAGTCCCCCGGTTACGACGGTCCCATCCCGACTTACGCTGTTTCGTGGTTACGAACGCTCCCCCATAAAGAATAGTATTACGCGTTATTCCGTATTTTTTAATTTTTTTTAAAAAGCTATTTTTTTCATGGGGTAACGAATTATTTTCTCTAGTTGAAATAAAAAAAATATTGAAAAATATGTATTATTATTATTTGAACCTACAACTTTCGTTTGCGACTTTTTCTCATGGTGAAGTTATCAATCAAGTCAGTAAAGCTAAGAAAGCTTACAAGTAAGTTCTTTTTCAATGCTTATTAAAGAGAGCATATTCAGTCTTTGTTGTATGTGTGTACATTCTAACTCATTAATTTGATATTCTTTTCAACTTTGAAAAGGATTGCTCTCAGTTGTAGTTTGATGTCATCATTGAGAGATAGATGAGAAGTGCGATGTGTACATTTGTAAAGAGATAGATGAGAAGTGCGATGTGTACATTTGTAAAGAGATAGATGAGAAGTGCGATGTGTACATTTGTAAAGAGATAGATGAGAAGTGCGATGTGTACATTTGTAAAGAGATAGATGAGAAGTGCGATGTGTACATTTGTAAAGAGATAGATGAGAAGTGCGATGTGTACATTTGTAAAGAGATAGATGAGAAGTGCGATGTGTACATTTGTAAAGAGATAGATGAGAAGTGCGATGTGTACATTTGTAAAGAGATAGATGAGAAGTGCGATGTGTACATTTGTAAAGAGATAGATGAGAAGTGCGATGTGTACATTTGTAAAGAGATAGATGAGAAGTGCGATGTGTACATTTGTAAAGAGATAGATGAGAAGTGCGATGTGTACATTTGTAAAGAGATAGATGAGAAGTGCGATGTGTACATTTGTAAAGAGATAGATGAGAAGTGCGATGTGTACATTTGTAAAGAGATAGATGAGAAGTGCGATGTGTACATTTGTAAAGAGATAGATGAGAAGTGCGATGTGTACATTTGTAAAGAGATAGATGAGAAGTGCGATGTGTACATTTGTAAAGAGATAGATGAGAAGTGCGATGTGTACATTTGTAAAGAGATAGATGAGAAGTGCGATGTGTACATTTGTAAAGAGATAGATGAGAAGTGCGATGTGTACATTTGTAAAGAGATAGATGAGAAGTGCGATGTGTACATTTGTAAAGAGATAGATGAGAAGTGCGATGTGTACATTTGTAAAGAGATAGATGAGAAGTGCGATGTGTACATTTGTAAAGGACTGTGTGAAATTTAGCTCATTCAAAAGCAGCAAAATGTTTAGCTCTGTGCACGTGATTTGAGTTTGGCATTGGGGTACTTCCTTTTCCTTACCCTGAGCCTGGACAATAACTTTTTTAAAGAGTTTTGAAAATCACTTGAATATTCTTCCATTATCTTGGCTGCTGCCCATCGGATGGCGAAATTGCTGAGCTCAGATAGGTTTGTAAGAAAGCGTAATTTCTCATGGATGTCTTTATATGGGCCTAACCGATGTTGTAGGGCTCAAGAAAGTTTGTCAATGATTACCAGAAATACCTCAACCTTGAAACTTTTGTCTCGGGGAGAATACTGTTTTGGTGATGTCCCTTTATCAAACTGACGCCCTTTTTAAAAATATTTTTTTTGGATAGCATTGAAGATTGTTCATACTCTTTTTTTTACCACGGACTTGCCCCTTCCTTTGTCTTCATAGGAATCAAATTAAGAATGCTTTCTTTTAACAAACTCAATGAGAGAGTTCCTTTCTAAAATTGTTTCCCGAATTTCAAGTAAAATAGCGACTTCCAGTTGTTCAAGTTCCTTTAGAAATCCTTCTGCTTCAAGTAGACAGTCACGTGGCTGAATTTCGTTTGTTGCTAATTCTTCCAGTGCTGCGATATTCGCATGGTATAAGGTATTAACAGACCTTACTGCATCATGTCAGGCTGACCATCTTGTGTCAGACAAGGCTTTGTTAACATGTATCAATTTCATGTGTTTTTAAAGTACCTGTCAACGATGAGTAGATGCAACAAGCCGGGTATAAAGATTTTGCAGAAGACAAAAAATCTGACTGCATCAGGACAACCTGCTGCACTTTTCCCAACCAAATTAATAGAATTAGCTGTGCACGGCACACAATGAGCGACACAGCACTTCTCACGAAGAAAAGCCTGGTTTCCGTTATACTTCCTACTCATATATGCAGCATTGTATTATTAATGTCCAAGGCATTTTCAGGGATTCATACAAACATTTGACTGCATCTTTATTATACACTATAATAAGTTTGGAGTACCTTAAATTATTGGTGGCCCTTGGCTTTAGTCCGTTCAGCACCCCCCTTTTAATCCGTAATAGGGTGTGGGGGTCACGCATCGGTGACGATGTTTGACGAGGGGGTGGGGTTAAAAATGTGAAGTCACATAAAAACGCGCAACTTCAAATAAAAGTTCCACTTAAATATTTGATTGTTTACCGTTTATTTAATGACGTTTTCGATGGCTTCACACAAGTTACGACATCAGAGCGAAGACTTACCCTAAATACATATTTAAATGACAAAAAATAATTTGCAACATGCTAATTTTTATTTAGAAAATACGGCTAGGAGGGGGGGGGGCGGTCAAAGCTTTGTGACGTCATATCGTGAAAAAGGGATGGGGGTATAAGTATGAAGCTGGGGGATGGTGGGTTAAAAATCGGCATCCTCGCGTGACGTCATTTATGGACGGCCCCTTCAGTCGTGAAGGGGTGACACCATGAGCTACCGCCCCGGGTGACACCAATCCTAGTGACGCCTCTGTATATAAGTACTAGTATCAGAAGTCCTTAGTGTAGATGTTACCATAGTTATTAGAAGTTATTATTAGTGTATATATTAGTATAGGTAATTAGTAGTTTTTAGTGCATTTTTTAAAATAAGAGTACCATTAGTTATGCGTTTATATACAACGATACACATGAGAGTTAGTAGCGGGCATATTTGTATTGTTAACAGCTGTTGTGTAGATGTCAATATAGTTATTAGTAATTATTATTGTTAGAAATTAGTATAGATATTAGTATTGGTGCAATTATAAACTGTTAGTAGATATGTAGAATTGCATTTCCTCCATTTTTGTTTACATGTGTGTGTCTTTCCTTCAAAAACTTAACAATATATGTGATCTTTTACAACCCTTGTAAAATTTTAACCTGTAATTTTGGTTAACGCTTTTAAACCGTGATCCTGTCGTCCCATCGTGTGTTACCTGTAGATGAGGTAAAGATAATGTTAAATACACATCGTGTGTTACCTGTAGATGAGGTAAAGATAATGTCAAATATACATCGTGTGTTACCTGTAGATGAGGTAAAGATAATGTCAAATATACATCGTGTGTTACCTGTAGATGAGGTAAAGATAATGTCAAATATACATCGTGTGTTACCTGTAGATGAGGTAAAGATAATGTCAAATATACATCGTGTGTTACCTGTAGATGAGGTAAAGATAATGTCAAATATACATCGTGTGTTACCTGTAGATGAGGTAAAGATAATGTTAAATACACATCGTGTGTTACCTGTAGATGAGGTAAAGATAATGTCAAATACCTACACGTTAGATGAAAATAACGCGAGCTACCTTAAGGTGAGGCAAAGATGTTTGACGTACAGTTTTGTAAGGTAAAGATAATATGATTTATCATTAGGTAAAGTGAAGACAATGTATGACATAAATGTCGGGAACCCTTTAAATGAACAAAATGCATTTAGAAACAGTATTATCTTACATACATAAATGAAAGTGCTATCCATCTACAATGAGAATAAATGAGAGATATGGTTTGAATTTAATCGCTTTCATCGATGCAAGAATGAAAGCGAGGTAAAAGTAAAAGATAAAGAAAGAAAGAAAGAGAGAGAGAGAGAGAGAGAGAGAGAGATAGATAGATAGATAGATAGATAGATAGATAGATAGATAGATAGATAGATAGATAGATAGATAGATAGATAGATAGATAGAAAGATAGATAGATAGATAGATTGATAGATAGATAGATAGATAGATAGATAGATAGATAGATAGATAGATAGATAGATAGATAGATAGATAGATAGATAGATAGATAGAAAGATAGATAGATAGATAGATAGATAGATAGATAGATAGATAGATAGATAGATAGATAGATAGATAGATAGATAGATAGATAGATAGATAGATAGATAGATAGATAGATAGATAGATAGATAGATAGATAGATAGATAGATAGATAGATAGATAGATAGATAGATAGATAGATAGATAGATAGATAGATAGATAGATAG
Source organism: Ampullaceana balthica (assembly GCA_944989445.1). Classification (NCBI taxonomy): domain Eukaryota; kingdom Metazoa; phylum Mollusca; class Gastropoda; family Lymnaeidae; genus Ampullaceana; species Ampullaceana balthica. The sequence goes on along the minus strand of CALYLW010000304.1, from coordinate 56,313 downwards.
ATAGATAGATAGATAGATAGATAGATAGATAGATAGATAGATAGATAGAGAGAGAGAGGTACAGAGAAAATGCAAGTGAGATAGATATGATTGGGAGAGAGAATGAAGGAAAGAGAGATATAATTAAGTGAGAGAGAACGAGAGAGAGAGAGAGAGAGAGAGAGAGAGAGAGAGAGAGAGAAAGGGAGAGAGAGAGAGAGAAGAGAGACCATCAATATAGCTTAGCGTTAAGTTTGAAAGTTTGAATTGATAAACAGGCGGATAGACAGAAAAACCCGCTGGAAGTCTTACAGACGGATTGACTGTTCATTACAGACAGATTGACAGATGTCTTATACCTATAGATAATTGGAAGGCAGGCAGTCCTAAAATGTGAGCTATGATTATGACAAGCCTGGCCTGAGACATGAAGAGAAGGGTACATCATGGGAGTCGTACGATACATACAGATACGCCAGGGATAAGATAGTATAATGAACCGCAGCGTTCTGCGCAAGCCAGCAATTTGTGTGGCAAGAGGGTCAACTCTAAAACTGGCGGAAACTGCTGGCAGGGGATTGAAAATGATACCGCGTCTGATTGATCTGGGCATAATCTCCCCTTATTACGCCATATTTACGAGGAAACGCAGCCGTTTCAAAGACAGGTTAACTATAAAAAGTGTTTCGATGAACGGGGGAAAAAATGGGGAATGCTAATTCTACACACAGCTCTGGAGCCGGAGATGATTGCAGTGGAGATGAAGTTTTGGTGGATGAATGTTGGCTGGGGGTGTTGACAAGCACGTCATAGGCGGATCGACGGGGCTCTTGTGGAACATGGGGGTGTAAACACAGGTTGTTTAACATAGGGGTGTAGAACAGAGGGGTGTATGACATAGGGGTGTATACGATGGGGGTGTATAACATAGGGGTGTATACGATAGGGGTGTATAACATAGGGGTGTACATCATAGGGGTGTAGAGCAGAGTGGTGCATGACATAGGGGTGTAGAGCAGAGGGGTGTATAACATCGGGTTATAGAACATAGGGATGTACATCATAAGGGTGTAGAGCAGAGGGGTGTATAAAATAGAGGTGAATAACATAGGAATGTATAACATAGGGGTGCATAACATAGGGGTGTACATCATAGGGGTGTATAACATAGAGGTGTATAACATAGGGGTTTACATCATAGGGGTTTAGAGCAGAGGGGTGTATAACATAGGGGTGTATATATTAGGGGTGTATAACATAGGGGTGTTTAACATAGGGGTGCATAACATAGGGGTGTATATCATAGTGGTGTATTACATAGGGGTTTACATCATAGGGGTTTAGAGCAGAGGGGTGTATAACATAGGGGTGTATAACATCGGGTTATAGAACATAGGGGAGTACATCATAGGGGTGTAGAGCAGCGGGGTGTATAAAATAGGGATGTATAACATAGAGGTGTATAAAATTGGGGTGTAGAACATAGGGGTGTAGTGCATAGACGTGTTGAACAGAGGGGTATAAGACATACATGTTAAGTTCTGTTGAAACTTCTCGCTCAAGAGGAGCAGCAATCGACCATCTTCGACGCATGCAATCCTTCTATGGTCATGGGCCACATACTAGAGCCCTCCAAACATTCTTTTCCTGGGCCAGCTTCTCCAATATCTTACAGTTATGGCCAAGTCTCTTGATGTCTGCCTCCAGCTCACGGCGCAAAGTGTTTCTTGGATAGAGGTGTAGTATGTCGAGTATAATATAAGGGGTTAATATGGTTTGGCGAAATAGTAACGATTATGCCGATTTTACGCACGAGGCTTGATATATTGAACGCACCATCATTTATGATTCGGTGTTCTAAGGGATGTGAGGTAGTGGCGGTTAGGTAGTCGAGCTAGTGAGTTACACAATGGCCATTGCAGAAAGAGGGCGCTCCTAGGAGATAGGGATTAAACTTATGCAATTCATGATTTTGTTGTTTTAAACTCGTAGCACTGTCTTAGATGATCGTACCAAGAATAAAACCCAGACCTTAACATAGTACATGGAGTACACATCATAGAAGTTTAATCTTTAAGTATGTTTTGTGTATCCTTTTTGAATTGGTAGCCTTAAATTTCTTAAATAAGTTCTCTTTTTGTTTGCCTAGCTTTTTTAATTTAGAATTGAACCAGCATTTGTTAATTTTATTTGATGTTAGTTTTGTTGGAACATTCTCATCCATAATAGTTTTTAGATTTGTTTTATATCTTTCCAAATTTCTTCTACTGGGCTATTTGTATTAAGTTTAATTAGGAAATTACCCGCTGATTGGTGTAGTTTTATTGAATTACATTTATTCCAAAGATAGATTATTCTTCTAGGTATCTTATTAATTTTAGTTTTTATAGTTAATTATAATCCGCAGCACAAGGCAATCCAAAATACAAAATTTTAGTTATGTCTCGTAAAACATGTTTAATATGATCGTGAATATTTTTTAAAAAAATAAGGTGCGTATTATATTGACAATACTTTGTAACTAAAAACTAAGGATTTATAGACAAAAACCTGTCTTTTTACGCTTTAAAAAAATTATGTAACAGTTTTCAAATACATGTAGATTACAAATACCATCTATATATTTCGCAAGTAAATTGAATAGCTAAAGCCAATTATTTATAATATAAGTTTAATTTTTAAAAAACGTAAAAAACAAAGTTTTTGACTATAAATCCCATTTTTACAACACATAACTAAAAGTATGTTCATTATAATACGCTCCGCACGGCAATCTAAACATCCAAAATTATAGCCCTGTATCATGTATAAAGGATTTATATTTTGAAAAAATAAACAACTACTACAGTCTGCCTGCTAAATTTCAGCTCGATTTGATCACTGGAAAAGGGTTATAAAACTTGTTTAACATAGTGCGCACCGCGAGACAGATTAGCAATTAATAGCATTTACATTTACAGATCGGGAATATATTTTTAAAAAGTATTGTCAATATAATACGCACCGCACAGCGCTACAGGAAAGTATTAAAAAGGTCTTCAATATAATTCGCACCGCGACACTCTAGCACAAAAAATAACATGCTACGTTGAAATAAATAGAGACAATCTAAAAATTCATTAATTTAGTTAAAGTACATTCGATCGATCTGAAATTTTGAGACATCATGAATGTGCCTGCAAAATTTCAGCTCGCTAGCTTACGAGGAAATGGGTTAAAATCGATCCAAAGTTTTTGCGGCAAAGAATCAAGCAAGGTCTCAGACACCACGAGTTAATATAAAGGACTTCAAAAGGGGCCATAGCGGGAGCCTATTCTATCCCCGTGAGGCGACAAACCGAAATTTTGTCCCATCTATAATTTATAAACTACAGCGATGTAATGGAAAATTAAATCACAGAATTATCTAGACTATTTTAGGTTATACTTGATCAAATGAATAATAGCGGTCTATTATAATATTAGTCTGGGAAATATTTAAGCTAAAACCTTAATTTAGGCTAAATTTAACGGAGATCTTGCAAAAATAAAATGTAGAATCTACTATAATGTTTCAGACGTTCTATCAAGTGAGCTTTACTAAACTGACAATCAGTCCGAAAAATAATTGGTTAAAACGTTTAATTTCATCCATTTATATATACTTTTTTATATGCAAATATAAAATTGTATAATTTTAACTAAAAATCAATTTTGGTTAAGTAAAGAACTGGATAACTCATGCTAATAAAGAAGCTTCAGTTATTATATGGAACGTTCATTAAAAATTTATTTTCCTTCAGCGCCGCGCCACACCACAAAGCACCAGTACTGATATATTTAATATGACATTTTACTCAAGTCAAACTAGTTAATGAAGGCTGTTGATTGGATGTTAAAATAAAATTTAAAAAATGACGATTATATGGATTATTAATAACTGGTGTTATCGAATCGTTTCCTTTAATGTAACTTATAAAAAAATTTAAATCATAAAATTCAAATGAGAAAATAGATTTAAAAGTGTATTTATTTCAAATTTTTTAAAAACTATATTTTTTAATATATTTTCTTTAATTTATACACAAAAGTTAATATTTTTGTACGATGACATTTTTTCAACAGATATTCTGTTGATAAACATTTATATTATATAAGTGGTTCACCACTTGACCTCGATTCCTATTATTATTAGGGATATAATATCAATGAATTACTGGAATTCTTGTACTGCAAGCAAGCACTTAGTTTAATTTCGGTTTATTCAATTCATAGGTCCTACCCAGTATTATTTTAGACGTTTTTTTTAAATAACTTAGTAACTTACATATTAGTATAACCAGTCGCGAGTTTTTTGTCAGCATTACTACATGCATAATATTAAATTTTTTTTCAAAAGAGAAAATTTGACACATTAAAAAGCTAGTAATGACAGCAACGCCAACTAATTGCCTGCCATTAAGGGCACATTTTTGAAAAAAAAATAGGCTAGAATTATTATATATTTAATGTAATATTAATTGTTTCCTTTTGGCCCTTGTCTTTACTAATAAAAGACAAAGCCCTGACTGACTGACTGACTGACTGACTGACTGACTGACTGACTGACTGACTGACTGACTGACTGACTGACTGACTGACTGACTGACTGACTGACTGACTGACTGACTGACTGACTGACTGACTGACTGACTGACTGACTGACTGACTGACTGACTGACTGACTGACTGACTGACTGACTGACTGACTGACTGACTGACTGACTGACTGACTGACTGACTGACTGACTGACTGACTGACTGACTGACTGACTGACTGACTGACTGACTGACTGACTGACTGACTGACTGACTGACTGACTGACTCTTCACTAATTATACAACTTCCCGTTTAGGTAGAAGCATAAAACTTTAGGAAATTGTTAAGTACACTCTCGCGATAATAATTGGCGAAAAAGAATGCTAACATTACCACTCATAGTCATGGAGGGCCAGGGGCCCGCAAAAAATTTAGTTCTTTTTCTCATATAAGCTATCTAAAACGATATACGACCCGCGGCGTAGTATACGCCGCAGGCATGCTCATCATAGATAGTGCAAAGAAAGGGGGGGGGTGAGAGTAAGGACACAAACAGCAGCACAGAGTAATGGAAAAAAAGCAGAAACAAATATTTTTAAAAATTAAAAAAATAAAATGTTCACGCTGGGGCTTGATCTCAGGACTTTCCGTGTGCAAGGCGAACGTGATAACTACTACTCTACGAATCATATGTTATTCTGTGAAGGCACCACGCAAGTGAACGTAAGAAGCATCGTTGCCAATCCCCCCCCCTTTTGTTTTTCCCTTTTCTTTTCATCCCACTACGCTTGCCAACTGTGATCGGTCGACCCCATCGAGGGTCATTCGTCATGCTAACTTGAACATACTCGTTTATTTGAATTATATATATAGATAGATATGTTTAAACTAGGGATGTATCGGATGTCGGCTCCGGAAATTCTGGAACCCGGTTTTTTTACAAATCTGGCTCTGGCAAAATTTTACTTCATAAATCCAGCCAAATCCGGCTGGCCAGTTTTACGAAATATATATAGATTTAAATGTAATAGCTCCAGCTCCGGCCAACCCGAAATCTGGCAAAATCATTAAACACTTTAAAATTCCGGCCGAATCCGGCCCCAGCCGGAATTAAAATTTGAATCCTGTACACCCCTGTGTTTAAACTTTGGCTACTGTTTAAATGGGTGGATCTTGACCAAACTTGGCACATAAAAACTTGGGGACCTATTTTAAAATACTATAGAGCAATAAACTCCTAATAATTCCTTTTAGGCCGGGTGCCAAAACATATTTTTCGAAAACATTTAACTCTTTATACCCCATTGCATTGTAATCGATTTGACCAATGTTGACAAATATATCACATTATTAACTTTACATCTTACCTCAATGAGGTCTGGGGGCACTTAATGCCATTTTAAAATTATGTAAGCTTTATAAATATTATTGTTTTCATTCGATTAAATAAACCTTAAGGAAGTTGTTGAGTTCGTACTTTCAGAGGTTTGTGGAATAACATGTTTTTAAAAGATCACTTAAAAGGGACCGGAGGCCCGAAATGTCATTTTTTAAAAACATGATTCACTTCGAAGGTATTTTAACAGTTGCTACTGGGTAAATGGATGAAACTTGACGAAACTTTGTAGATAAACATCTGACGACCCATGTTAAAGCTCTATAGGATATTAAACTCCTGATGTCTATTGCTGTTGCCCATATATTTAATTCGTAAATTTTAAAGCTTTATTTTCCATTATATTTTAAACAATCTTGACACATATTCATGCATATCTCAATCGTGATCCAAATTGAAATAAAAACTTGTTTTGACATTTACATCTCGCACCAATTAGGCCCGGGGGCCTTTAATGTTATTTTGTTCTAATGTAAGCTGCAAACATATTATTGTATTCATCCGATCGCCATGAAACTTTAGAAAGTTATTGATTACTTTCCTAAAAAAGTATATGGCTTAAAAAAATAATTAAAATACCACTTATTAGGGCCGGGGCCCCAAAAGGCATTTAAAATAGTGTCTACTAGGTAAATGGATTCATCTTGACGAAACGGGGTATAACAAATTTGATGGTCAATATTACATTTTTAAATGGTACTTAACTCCTAATGTCAAATTCTTCGTATTTTTGTGGTAAACTTTAACGTTTTTTTCCCCCATTAAATTTCAAAATTTCAAACAGCCTTGAGAAAATATTAAGACACTAGCAACAAAGCCCATCCAAGAAAGGGAATAAGTGTAGGGTGACCTGTGAAGTTCATTCAAAGACGTCACAACATGACCCACCCCCGTCAGAGACCCGACCTCCCCCCAGACACCGCGGTCTGTCCAGAGACCCTACCTCCCCCCACACAAAACGGTCTGTCCAGAGACCCTACCCCCCTACACCGCGGTCTATCGAGAGACCCTACCTCCCCTCCACCGCGATTTGTCCCGCCGTCTCGACCGGCCATATATGTGTAACACTCCAAAAATACTATACATTATAGTTATAATAAATAACCCGTAAAAAAAATTTTTTTGGCTACAAATCCCAACGCGCATCGCTCAAAATAAACTCTTGGAAAAAAACTGCACCAAAAATAACTCGTTTTTAACGTCGTTCAATATGTAAATGAGATTTAATTTTTCTCCGCTATTGATTGGCTGTAGGAGTCTGTAGGAGTTTGAGGGACCAATCGCTATCGATGACCGGACTGAACATTGCCTTTTATTATATAGGATTATTATATACGATATCTCCAGACTCCATCATGATCTCGACTGAATTTGTTTGGCCTTTTGAACGTTACATCTTGCATCGTTTTGGACTGGGGCCCACAATGTAATTTTATTTACAATTTATTTTACTCGACGTTTACAAATGTTGACTAACAAAATTATCCATCATGATTCATATTGAAATCAACACATGTACATACAGCACCGATTGGGCCCGAAGACCCTTAATGTGTATTTTAAAAAAAATAGTTTATAAGTTGTATAAATATTATTTTATTAACTGATCGCCATGAAACTTTAAAAAGTTGTTGAGTACACTAACGAGAAGGGTTCTGGCTTTCAATGAAGGTTTCTTGATCAAACTTGGTACATAAGATGTTGATGGCTCATGTTTAGAAACTATAGGGCATTGAAACACTGCTGTCCAAAAGTTAAACAGGTTACATTTCATTATTCTACGCGTAGCGGCCTTAACGGTCGGTAACGTTCGCCATGTAAAGCGTTCTTATGGCCCCATCTTTACGAAATTTGGTAGGCGGCTTCCCTGCTGTAACCGACACAGAGGAGCGTACTTATTTCATTGGTGTGACTCCAATGTTAGTTGCGAAATTCAACTTTTCTAACGGTCTTTTTTACCTTTGGCCCAATCTTCCAGATATTCCAACGCTAACTGAATCACACTTTTCCGCTGAACAGCGCGGGTATTTTGCTACTCTAAATACTATACTAAATGGTGTAGATTCTACCAGTGTGGAAAATTAGACTGTGAGAAATTAGACCTAGAGTCTAGAGCTACCAGTGTAGAACATGGGTCTGTGGGACATCTGTCGTAAAACTTAGGATGGTTTCAAATCAAACAAATTTATTCATACCATGCAGTTTAAATGCTAAAAGATAGGTCAATTGGCTGAATTTTCGGTCTTTTAAAGATATTTTATATCAATAATTCAGAGGACTATTTAATTTTGGCTTCTTATATCTTCATGTGCCCGTGCCAAACATACATTTTTTTCCAATGGCGGCTGAGGTCAAAATATTATATACTGCATCAACCATGCTTTGCTATTGTTCTTAAAAATTTAATGTTTCTATTTGCAAAGTTCCCAATAAAAGTTTTTTTAAAAGCATCATTTATTGTATAAAAAAAATCAAATCATGACCAACAAAAAATAATATACTTTTTAAAAAATACGTTTAAAATAATTTCAAGTATATATGTCGTCAAATATTTCAATGATGAATACATTTTTATTAAAAAAGGTAAATTTCATTTCACCGTCCTCTCAAAGTTTGAATAGGTTTTTCATATTTCTAAAATAGATACAGTTTTAAAAAATGATAAAAATATTAAGTTTCCAGTAAAAGCTTTACGATTTTCAATGTTAACGAAATGAGCTTGCGGTTGTAGATAAAAATATATAATCATTCAAGACAATTTTCCTCCTTTTTTTGTCCCGTTAAAAATGGTCAAAATGAACAAAGCCCTTTCTTCAGACTTCATTCTGAAACGCCTCGTTGAAATTATTTGTTTCTTTTACACTCTTCCATATTTTGATTTTTTCTTGGGTCGCCCAGGGGCATGTATTGTCTGCTCCTGCCAATGTCCTGAATAATTGGTTGCTTTGACAAAGAGATGGATGTAAACCCCGTGACGGACTGGATTCAGGCGCTCGATGTTCAGGTGGATGTGGGGTGGAGGGGAAATCTCATTTGTTACTGTAATACATTGGCATATTTGTGCGTGGAAAATGGTTATTGTGTCCTTTAGTTTGTGTGCGCGCGTCTGGTTGTGTTGTTTTGAGGAATATGTGATTGGACCACTAATTATAAAACCGTTCCACTTGACACTAAAGTTCTTCTTAAATATTAACCAACGAAAACATAGATAAACTAGTTCAAATTAAAAAAAGAACCGTTAGATTCATTACTGAAAAATATTCAAAACTGACAAGAGTAACACCATTTTTTTTAAAAATCATTAAACTTTGAAGCACCATAGGATAAAAGAACAAGAGCAAAGTGGTAATAATTCAATTCAACACTTTTCTTATTCCGTATGCAAGAACAAATACATAAAAGTTCTCGTTCTTCAAGTCTGGAATTCAGTCATGGAATGGGTTGTCTGATTAAACCAGAAAAAGGAAAACAATTATCAACTATTAAAACTCTAACATAAATGCAAGACTAGAAATTAAAAAAAATGGATAAGACTAGGACGCAATAATCGTCTTTATTGAAGGAAATTCTGCCTTGGATGAGATAAAATGATAAATGTCCTTAACTCCTTATCATGTTGTTTCTCTCTATTTTTACAAAAATCGGTGTACGACCCAAATTTAAATTATACATTTATTTTTTTTTGTCTTCAGAATATATTTTTCTGTTTACTAAAATGTTTTGAACCTAATCAGGCTGCATAGTTTAAACCAAAGTTCTCAAACTTTTTAGTATTGCGGACCGGCAGGAATTTTCCCCATTGCACCAGGGACAGGTGAACTATTTTCCCTGTACTGACATTGTAGCGAAATGTCTTGTTTTGGTATCTTCTGCGGACCGGCATGGGATGGCCCACGGACCGACATCGGTTCGGGGACCACCACTTTGAGAAGCACTGGTTTAAGCCATTGAATATATTTTAAAATTAAATAAAACATTGATACGAAATAAGAACATTGACTATACTCATTATATCGCCCTCACAATTTAAAATACAAACGCAGGTACCAGGGCTCTCAAGACTGATATGGAAATGAAAAATAATAACAGATAATACAACATAATAACGATAATTATTTTACACAAACGAAATGACATCAAATTACGTTATTTTAATGAGACCTTGTTATTTTTTGAAGAACGTTTATCAATTGAATCCTGCTTATCCCCAGGCAGGAAGGTTTTCTATAGCAGACGATTACTTGATGCTTGATGATTATTATAATTCGAAGACAAAATAGACTAACTATACTACTTCCTTTTATTTCATTACTTGGAAGGACAACTTTTGCTTAATGAGACCAAGTCTATTTACTACAGGGCAGAGGTTGGGAACTATTTGGTATGAGTGTAAAGGTGAGTCGTGAAAACGCATTGAACTTCTAATTCTATTATAACACAAATTACAGTCATTCATGCTTCTAACCATCAAAACGTTGGTAATTCTCGTGGCAATAGAACTTCTAAATGTGACAAAAGTGTCACGCGTGCCATACATGCCCGATCCCGGATAAAGAACTTTGCCAGATGTGGCCTGAGCTGTGCGCTCCGTGGACTTTGGGCGAATGTCATATGTGGAGCCGACTTATGTAAGTTTAAACTTCATATAGCAAAAAATTCCTATACGGGGCCCCCTCGTGTGCGGGGCCTGGGGCGGTAGCCCACTACTTTTTACCTAGATTAAAAATCTGCCATTTACGGTACAAATTAAAAAATAAAATTCTTTTAAGTATTTAATTAAAAAAAAACAACACACAACAAAACAAACGTCTCACAATTTTAATCTCACGGACCCATCGCTATTTGAGTTGAATCAAACTTAAATGTTTCACAATTTTGAAATAAAATTATTGTGCCCAAAAGATTTAATGAAAAACTCTAAAAGGTATGTTATGAATTATTAACGATCTAAATAAAACGAAAATACTCTCACTTAATTGATTCATTGAAATGCGAAGCTAAAAATATTTTTTGATTATCCCAAAACCATAGAAGACTTGAACGTTAAAATTGTCACACCTTCAAATTTCAATAGTCTCAAAAATGTGGGCTACTCAAAATAAACATAAGCGTTTTAAGAAGTTGGCTTGGTGGTTTGCCTTTTTGTACCTCAAGAACCGCTTTCGGATCAGTCAAATATTTTGTAAAGCATAGTAGCTGCCGCGTAGTTTTCTGCTATTTTTCTATTTGGATTAGCTCAGCTGCGCGGCTAGCTATACGTCGTTTACAGTAACCGCGCAACAAATTTTGATAACGATATAATATGTGTTTGTGGAAATTATTATTTTGCACAGAAAAGAACTGAATGCTGCACAACTTTTTCACCGGAGTTTATGTTTTTTTACACAATAACCAATGAAACTTAAAGGCAACACTATTCTGAAATTCTATTTGTTTTGTCTAAGCTTAAGTCCATTTCGATTATTAGAGCAGATAAAAGCTGAACATCAATAAAAAAAAAGTTTAAAACTGACCGTTGAAAACTGTATTTCCTATCATTTCAAAATCTATTATCCTTCAATCTAATTTTACTCAGTAAGCGGCTGGATAGCAAAGTCAGTATTGCGCTCGCATCACAAAGCTGAGGGTCGTGGGATCGAGACCACGCAAAGCCACATTATAAATGATACGCTAAGAAAGTCCTCCGCTGACCCCTGGAAGGGTAATTGGGGCACCCACCAGGTATAAACAATGGAAACATTAGGTATCCCCTACGACCTTCGGGTTATGGGACTTACTTACTTTACTTACTAAACCCCGAATAATAGTACACAGGACACAGTGTTAACCAATAACACCATTTGCTCTTTTCTCTCCCTAAATGTAGTTCTTGTTTTAATCCTTCGAGGTCGTACCCCATAGTTTTAATCAAACGAGGGCCACAAAAACTTCATCCCTGATCGCCAGGGACCGCGTCTTTCTTTAACCATTAACCCAACGAGGGCTTAGGCCGACCGATGACAAAAATCGATGGTCAAGACGGGTCTTTAATGTCTCGGCTGACCACTTTCACCGAGCGTCTTTATGTATTACCGCTAACCGCGGACGACAATGGTTTTTTGTTGGTATACTCTCACCGTCACATTGCTTGTATCTTCGGGACGTTCAGTATCCCCTTGTGCCTTAAAAAATACGATCTCTTGCGGAAACAATAAATAATCTACAAGGTAAAATACGTTTTTTTAAAATTCAAGGTTCGCCAGAGATCATACGCTTCTCCCAACAAACGTAAAACTGAACGGATAAGAAAAAGTATTCACTTATCTTTATAAACATATTTCATAAACTTGTTAACTTATTATCCTCAATCTTGCCAATAAATTTTAAGCCCAAAATCATGTAGCATCAACATATGAACTAACAAAATTAAACCCGCTTCTCTCATAAGTTAATTAAATGAATAAATGTGTATGCTTCGAAAAGAGGCGTGCTTATGTTCCCGGGAGCCGAGATACAGTGGCGCCAAAGGTGAGGCTTACGGCGTTACAATATAAGTTGACAACGGTAATAACTAGGAAGGTGGGTGTCAATTTTTTTGTTTGCCTTCGGGCGCAAAATTTCTCTGGCTTGGAAAATAGAATGACTGAGAAAAGCCGAACTAATGACTGACATTACGACAAAATATTCGAATCTGGAATCGGAAATTAAAAAAAAATGATAATCATCGATACACTCTTGATCTTAAACACTCTATAAATGACCCAAGCACGTTTGCTGCGTAATATAACAAATAGACGCTAACGCTTTTGGTGTGCAGTGGTTCTTGAGCTTTATTGGAAATCAAATATTATTGATGCAACTGTTATGAGGTGTAAAAGTGTGGGACAATATTTAAAAAAATTATTGCAATTCTTCTTCTTTTTCTATATTTTAAACGAACTCGATTAATGAATTGAATCATTCTGGCGTCTTTGTATTTTGAGAAGTTCGCCACGCCAATGTTTCTGTGAAGTGGATACTTTGCAGGGCTGGTCATCTGGTATAAGAGAATGGAGGTTTGGAGGACATGTAGTAGCAATCGACGCAAATATGTCCATTGTTTTTTTTTATATATAAGTACGTTTGGAATTCAGGCTGTGTAGAATTAAATGGTTGTAGAAAAATGTATGTGTGAGCCTGACAAGACATCACAAAGCAAAGGACGTATTGGCAAATAGCCTTCCTCCGTGAAAAAGACAAAAAACTATATAAAAAAAAAGCACTAAAATAAAACGAAACTTAACAAAAGTTTTTATTCCAAGGAGATATCAACCAGAAACAGAAACAGAAGAGTTATATGGAAGCTTATAAAGACTAAGGGAAAGAGCTGGCGGGTCGAGGTGTAAACATATTAGCGAGAACAACACACTCATCCGAAGTGGCAGTGGTCTTAGGGTCCCATAATTATTGCTCATTGTTTTGTAGCGTCTTTCGGGCTCACACACTGATTGTATTGATAGCTTTTTCTAGTCACTGATTGTCCATGACAGGAATGAGCAGCTTCTGTATTCCGTTCTTGTTGTTAACGCTTACGGTCGTGACAAAAAAATGTGTCGTAAAGTTTTTGCATCTGGAAACATTTTAAATACCCAATAGCTCATTTGACTGAGCCTTATACTAGCACTAAATAAGAAATAAATATGTATCTATTGCAACAACCGAAAATTCTCATGTAGCAGTTGGATTTTCTTTTCCTCTTTCAAGAGTCATAACTGGATATACTAACAGCCGTGGATCTAAACTATTTCTTAAAAATGAGCTAGTCGCCCCAAAATTAATTATTAACAAAATATGTACTATTCCGCAATAACAACGGGTTGTCATTTGACTGTACCATCTTTGTGGCGCTCTTCAATACCGCCCGATGGTCCAACAATGAAATTAGTGCGCCAAGAGATGGTGATTGTTATTGACGGGAGTCGCCGCTTCATGAAATAATCCTCACATACAATGCGTCCGTCAACACTGATTACGGTGATTAATCCCGTCCCAGTTGTGACGGGGGGAGGGGGGGAGGGCCTAAACACGTTACGAGGCTGATAAAATGAACAGTGCGGGGCACTATCTCGATGGATCCCATCCATGGATTGTGTGTAATGAGCTTAAAAAGATTACATCCATTTACGGTGTGAAATGGCATCAAAGGTTACCTCCATGGATTAAGAGTAATTATCTCAAAAGAATACATCCATAGATTGTGTCCCTTAATTAGATAAATCACATTCAATTACGCAAACCTACGTAATATTTTCCATATCATTTATTTGTGTATGGATTGCGTCCCTTCACAGAACTATTCATATGCAAAGTTTTTTCCCCAATCTATATATGTTCATGGTATGGTATTTTATGGCATCTTTCCCTCTGCGAAAGACGATGGATTTATCTTCTTAGTTTGCAGAACTTTGTGAGACTGTTGAGACCAATCCCAGAGGGGCAGTCTCTTTTGCATGTCCCACACAAAAATAAATAAGGACTTCTTAACTAATTGTTGAAATTTAGAAAAACAACAAAAGCAACACAATATTCTATTAATCGTATTATTTTTAAAAAAAAATTAAAAAAATTTAGATCATTTCCTAATGTATTTCGTTTCGTTTTTATCCACAGGACGGAATAACATATTACGCAGGACGTTTAAAGCTATAATAAGAGCGTGTACCTCGCAATATTATTTGATGTATGAATAGGATTCAAGTTAATAAATGTAAAGGGGTGAATAACATTATTGAACTCAGTAAGAGTAATAACATTATTAATCTCATAACAGGAATAACATTATTATTCTCAATAACAGAAATAACATTATGAACATCAGTAACAGGAATAACTTTATTAAAATCAGTAATAGGAATAAAATTTTAACATCAGTAACAGACATAACATTATGAGCATCAGTAACAGGAATACCATTTTGTATAAATTTGTCAAATTCAATTGGAATCAAAGTTAAGGTTTGGATATGCTTTCGCGGAATTATGAATTTTGAATTTAAAAAAAAATACGATGCCAATGCGAGAATCACTGTGACAAACAATATCCTTGTACTTTACTCCAACCTTTTCCCTTTACCCTAAAAGTCTGTCGCAAGTTCACAGCTTTGGGTTATTTTTGTCTTGAAAGTGTCCAGCGTCCGGTGCTTAACAAAGCTAGCACTACAGGAATATAAAAAAAAGGGAAGCGTTTTTAACACGCTGGTGTTCCCTGGTCATTGGATCCCAATCTGGCGTTAAAACATTTTTTCAAGCAATAATAACTACCCCAAAATATTAGCAAAATAAGATGTCTCAGGCGCAGATAAAGTGGCTAAGCTCGTTAGCTAAGAAGTAAAAACCGATACGTAGAAGAAAAAGACTGTTAGGAGTTAAAAGATTTTGTCAAAATTTACTTGCCGCAACAACTCCCCCCCCCCAACCCCGTCCCATCTAAAAATACAACAGTTACGTACTCGTTATTGTAAGCGATCTGATCGCTTAAAAAAAAACAAAAAACAAAACCAAACATTCTACTTATTGGACATCTCTTACCAACTCAACTCCCCCCCCCCACTTATGGCGGATTAAGAGGGTTGCTGATTGGGCTAAAGCCAGGGGCCCCAAATGATTTAAGGGCCCCAAACCTATTATATTGAATAGTAAAGGTGGCTGGACCGGGCCCCATGTGGGATTGCAGCTAGGGGCCCCGTGCAATCTTAATCCACCCCTGCCATCCCCGACTCGGCATGTTTAAGCTGTAGTAAAATTTCGTAAATGAGATGAGAGTTTACGGGACATCACGAGATAGACTGCATCAGTCGAGCAGGCGGATCACGTGTGTCGGCAACGAATTATGCTTTCACGTTACGAACTAACAAATCGATGTAGGGATTTGGGAGCGAAACAAAAAATGAAAATCAATTTACGTAGCAAGTGAGTAACAAATAAACTCTCTCACTCCCACTCTGTCTCCATCTCTCTTTCTCTCTGTCTCCCCACCTTTTCTCCGCCACACACACACACAGACACACACATGCGCGCACGCACACACACACATGCGCGCACGCACACACACACACATGGTCGCACAAACACGAGCGCGCGCACACACACACACACAGGCGCACACGCACACACATGAACACATTTATTGTAACTTAAAACTAGAATACAACATTAAAAACTATTCCAGCATAGTAAGCCATAGATTCAAATCCACAGCCAGGATGCTTACGTTATTTCTTTTGCTGGTAACGTGAGTGTGGAGACAGCGAGTCTTGCGTACAGGGTTAAAAAGTGTTATAGGCTTTAACAGGAAAAAAAACCTCTGGGGTCTTCAGCTAAGCCTTCAAATCAGTTTTATGTTTTATAGTTTTATATACAATGGACATGTCCTGAATAATTCTTAAAGTACACATTTTCGAGCCTTACTTTAGTTTCGTCTTAGGGTTTACAAATTTATTTTCTCTTTTGTCTTTAATGTAATATCACATTAATAATGCTGTTTTCGTTCAAAAGAAAGAAATAAGGGTGATGAGAATCCCTGCACCGTATTGAAAAGAACTTTCGTGTTCAATCGCCTTACAGACATTGACTAAAGGAGTTAATAATTTTATGGCTATTTAAAAATGTAAAAAAATAAATTAAAAGAAACAACAACAACAACAGAAGAGGTAGTTAATAATCAGGTCTTGAGACTCTCTCCCCGGAGATCAAAAACATTTTACGTGTGAAGGGAAATGTACGAGAAGAGAGAGGATGAAGCTATAGAGGGAACGAGTTTCAAAGAGGTGTGGAACTGTGACTAACCGAGCAAAAGTTACAAGTCGATGAGGCGCAGTGGCCATCGTAACGAGACTAATCTACCGGTGTAATTACATTCTCCGACACTTGTTATTTTCTTCTTTTTACCCCCTCCCCCGCCGTTACGAAATAATGCGTCACTGATGGAGTCTAATCGACCATGAATCCACGGAGATGACGGAGGCGGGCATAGGGCGGTGGGAGACGACAGACTGTGAGATTATTGCAGACGCCGACCAGATGGTCAGGACATGAAGAAAATGGTTGTGTGTGTGTGTATGTGTGTTTGGGCAGTGGCGTCGGGTGGATGGATGGTCAGGGCAATTCACGGGATTTTCCTGACAGGTTCAGGTTCAAATATCTGAAGTGGGACATTGACATCGTTTGTAAATATATATAAAAAAAGACTCGTAAAAACAAAGTTTTTGACTATAAATCCCTTATATATGACACATAACTAAAAGTATAGATTATGTTCAAACGCGACAAACATTTACAGACTGAAACCGAGTGATATCTCCTTCCTGGCTTTAAAACCGGGGGAAGGGACGGGAGGGGGTGTCGACATCGACGGTCGGCGTCAACGCGTGAACTGGCACGTGAAAGAAAAACAATACCAAACCGCGAATTTGAATTACATACGTTGTATAGAGATAAACTAAAAATGCATTAATTTAAATATGGTACGTTCGATCGATCTGAAATGTTGATACCATGCATTGTTAGGTGACACAAGTCTATGTGCTAAATTTCAGCTCGATGGCACCACGGGAAGTGTGTTATTTTTTACTTTTGTTTTTTCCGCCCGACGACGAACGAAACGGCGGTGAAGTTAATATAAGGGATTTAAAAAAAAATTCTCACGGTCAATAAAAAATAAATAAGTCATCTTCTAAAATCAAATTCTATGCTTACTTGTATCTCTAGGAAGGGCTAAAATTACTTTGCTTTACCTCACATCAACGGATTTGAACTTAAAATTAGACAACCCGTAAAAACAAAGTTTTTGACTGTAAATCCCTTATATATGAGACATGACTAAAAGTATTGATTACGTTCAATATAATATTGTCCGCGTGACAGACCGTGACAGACTTCTGTGACATCGAGGGCTAGAGTGAAACTCCAGTGACCCGTGGAGGTCAACAATAGCAGACGGCTACACATGCTTTATAGTATATAGAGATAAACTAAAAATTGATTAATTTAATTACGGTACATTCAGTTGATCTGAAATTTTGATACAATGGATTGTTAGGTGACACAAGTCTATGTGCAAAATTTCATCTCGATAGCATCACGGGAAGTGGGTCGTTTTTTACTTTTGTTTTTCCGCCCGACCGCCCGACCAGGAGTCCACGACAAGACGGTGAAGTTAATATAAGGGATTTAGAAGAAGAATCCTTCTCTTTAATTATTTATGATTTAATTATAGGTTATAATAATTTTTTTTTAAAAAGAGAGAAACAATTTGGTGTCTTTGTTTGAAAAGTTAATACAAATTTCTTTGTAGCTTTTGAAATAATGTAAAGCATAGAGTTTTCCTGTTTTTCTTTAATCGATTAAGAACATATTTTTTCTTTACTTGAAAAATTTCAGTCATATAAAATAAATAGTTGGATTTCTCCAGAAAATTATTTTACAAGGCTATTCCCCACACAACAGTTCCTCATCTTTTAAATTTTCATCCCATTATTATTATACCCATGGGAATTCCCGTGTTGGAATCGTTTCAAAAATAGACCATAAATATCGTTTTACTGGCAATGTTAATTAATGGAATTAAACAAACATCTTGAAACAATTTAAAATTTAAAAAAAAATCACATTCATTCTTTAGATTCCCATCTTCCAACAATTGCCATAGAGTCGTTTCTCCCCGAAATTTTAGGAACACTTACATTGTGTCGAATTGCCATAGAGGACACCCCATCTCCCCTTGTTCTACTTTCAGCACCGCCGAGCCAAACTCACAAGCCATTGCCCCCCTGGGGATGAGGCGGCGCTATCCTCATTTGTTTGTGTGTGTGTGTGTGTGTGTGTGGAAATGTCTGCTCCCTCTTTCGCCAACACGAAAATTGAACAAGTAATTGTGTTTGTGGTTGCAATTTTGCATGTTAAACAACTCCCCCCCCCCTTCTCTTTTTTATATCATTCTTTTCTCTCCTCCCTTCGTCAACTCATTATGTTAACCCCTGCAAGCACTCCCACCCGATTCTATCTACATCTCCGGTTAGCGTCCCAAAATCTCCGAGAACGCAACAGCCTGTGAAATCGTTACGCTGGGGATAATTTTAGGCAGGAAATTGAAATCGTGCGACATTACGACAGCTCTCACCAAATTTATCTTTGTGCGCCAGGCGACGACTGCTGACTGTTGGGGCTCCCGCCGTTTTTGTTGGTTCAACTCCAGATCGTATTTGTTTTGTTTCCCTCTTGCGTGCGGGTGGTTTGGCGTGACGAGTTGATTATATTTCCAATTCATCAAGTCGCCGCAATGAAAATCACTCAAAAATTTTCACGATTTATGTGTGTTACATACTTAAATAAAAATAAATGCTAGACTTAACGAATTTGAAGTCAAAATTTAAGCGATTCCTTGCGAATAGAGATATCATTTTTTTTAAATCTCGAAATTTTTTCCATCACGATTGTCTTGGACAAAACATTTCACGCTTGTTTGTCGAGCCGTTACTAAAATTCATAGCACCTATAGTCGTTCTCAAGGTCTTGAAGTCATTTTGGATTGGTTTTATTAGAGTAGATACTAAACATGATTCCATTGTAAGTCTTTTAATATATATTCATCCTGGATAATTTTATTGCTGTCTTTTTCAGTCTGATACGAACTAAATTGTATGTTTTAAAACTTGAAAAAAAATTAGCTTTCACTATCATTTTTATATATGACATAAGTTCCTTTTATACATAATATTATATCGTCCTATCCTTATGTATAGATTATAGCATATATAATATTGGATACTTCCTCATTTTTCCTATATCCTGTGTCATTGTTTGTTATTTTTCCTTTCTTTTTATTTTACATAACAATTTTATTATATAGTATGTATTAAGAATTTAAATATAATTTTATTACTTATGTAAGAACGCACTTTATTTTTATTGTACTGATGCAGGCATAAGCCGAAACGTTTACTGTCATGTTTGTTTAATGATAAAGCTCACATTTTTTGTTTTCATATACACAATTTGTTTGTGTATTTTGTATTTTATGTACAGATCATGTATAGTTCTTTAATTTGTATTAGAACTCTGAATGTTGATTTTGTTTTGATTTTCCTCGCTTTTTCAGGCAATCCGTTCCACGCCCAAATAACAATCATAGGAGTACACAGCATTTCAATCATACACGTGCTTGAGTGTGCTGATATTTATGTACATGATAAATGCACTCCTATCTAAATGGATTGACACTACAACAAAGCATAACTGGGCCACATATTGTGCCTGAAAAGTTACACAAAGGATACTTGCAGCTTACGTATTAACTCATTTATAATCCCCAGGAGCAATCGTAACAGTTTTGGGCCCCACGCAAATCGAGACTTTGGGGCCTCACACATAAATAGATCACCTGACGTAATTGACCACCGAAAGTCCCTCTCCGGAGTAATCTACTCCTGCTTGGCTCCACCGACAGCACCGACTACTTGTTAATAAAAATAGTCCACACCACAATGAAATACATGTATATTGAAACATAATATAAGTATGAACACAAATATTAATAAATAAAACATTGAAAGTGTTCTTTTGAAATACTTAGAAAACTTTGAAGATAAAGATGTTTAAAAAAAAGTAATCGGTCAATACAAATAATTGGCCTCGTTAGGTGGAACTATTAGGCTACGTAAAATATAGATTTATTCCTACTATTGCAAAAGGGTCGACTTGCCGGTTTGTGTTTAAAAAATATAATATTAAAAAAAGGTATTTGAATTTGTTTCCGAAGAAATTTTACTCGTAGAAGAGTGTTTTTTAATCACCAGGTATAAAGGATGTAACTTGGAATAGAGCTGTGATTGAGATGAAAGGCTATAGACGCGCCCTTCTATGACCTGCATCCGTTTTTGCCCCCCCCCCTCAATTTTCGCCAACGGTAATGATAAAGTCTACAATCAGTGGATTGTCTTTCCTTTAACTTGACCGAGAAGGAGAGCTCCGCCTGAAGGGGATTGGGGGCTGCTCTGCTAGAAGGCATTATTTATTTAAGGAAATCTCAGCTGGCACGGCTTTTGGGGACTAATTATAGAGGGCAGCGAAGACCGGACTGCGTCCTCAACAAGCGAAACCCATTGGTTACCTCATCGGCGTAGTTCGACTTTCCCCGGTCTCCAACTCTCTGTCAACTTGAGAAATGGGTTGGTTTTTCTTATCAGGAATAAGATAACAACAACAACGATGTTAAGTTGGAACGCATGGAAAAAACCCATTAGAAATAACCAGGAGCGGCCTTTTGGAGTGGCAGCTAGGGCAATCGCCGCAGGCCCCGCACT
This sequence comes from Ampullaceana balthica, assembly GCA_944989445.1. Classification (NCBI taxonomy): domain Eukaryota; kingdom Metazoa; phylum Mollusca; class Gastropoda; family Lymnaeidae; genus Ampullaceana; species Ampullaceana balthica. The sequence goes on along the minus strand of CALYLW010000304.1, from coordinate 35,064 downwards.
TAGGGGGGCCCCGCGTTTCAGACTTGAGACTATATTTTATTAACAAAAGAGCCGGCAGATATTGATTGCACTACTGAGTTTGCGCAAGAATTGATCTAATCTGGGGGGGGGGCGGGGTCATTGTTGCACCAGGCCTCGCGCGTACCTAACGCCGCCTCTGGAAATAACTAATATAATCGTGGGAATAAGTCTAGATTGATATTGAAAGAAGACACACCATTCTGGGTGCTAAACATAGCTTCTGAGGTGTCATGTATACTGTTGAATTTTATGAAAAGAAAATTCCTTGTTTATAGATAAGCGTAAGTTGCAATTATCTTCTTCCGCATAAAAGAAGATTCTATTTTATGAAGCAAAAACAAATTAATAAAACGATAGTTATAATTTGACTGGTGCACACCTACTCCGTTTTTGTAATTAAAAAATGGATGTGCAAGTAAACAATGTGAGCTATTGCTGCAATAATGTCTGAAGATGACAGTGTGGGTGATCAAATTTTGTATTTTAGATTGATGAGTCATTGAATTATGTCCCTGCTTTCTTCTTTCACATAATGCATTACTGATTTAGAAGTTCATTTATTCGCTATACATTTTTAAAATAAGTGTTAATATTAAAGTTGCCGTACTTCCACGAGTAAACTAAATTATGTCGGCAGAGTTAGTGTTCGTAACTTGCTGTCCAATCAATCAAAAACTTGTGCAGCTTTTACGAGACATTGATTATCTTGTTAAAACACAACAAAAGGAACCTAAAGGATATAAGGATTTATAATTCAACAAATCCTGTACACCACGGAAAGAACGCAACAAGACACGGACTGATCCAGCCATCCAGAAGCAGCCAGAAACTTAGCAAGATTTCAAAGTGAACAGTTGAAGTTATACTATACATATTGAAACAATCATATACACTGCCTCCTATATTTCAACTCTCAGTTCTGATTTCCTCACTGTCTCTGTAGCATCTTCATTACCACAGAAACATAGGGAATTCCTTCAAAGTACACATGACCCAGAATGGACAGTATCATTATCCTTTTCCCACAAGATAGAGAAGAGTAACTTAGATTGAGAGAACGGAATCGTATAATAATTAAATCGCTTAATTTCGCAAATGGGGGTAGGATTTAGAATTTGAGACCTAGCGGTGTTGCTAAATCTAGAAATTGCGCAATGTCCGATTACAACAATTTATCTGCTAATATATTTTAGAGATTGAAATTATTGTGACATAAACCATCGAGTCCTTTTATGTATACCCCCAAAGCCGTCTCTTAACAAAGGTGTAAGAGATGAAGATAAAACAACGAGATAGAAATAATCTAAAATAAACAAACACCCCCCGCTTTGCCACCAGTTTAGTTGTAAATTGAATATGAAGCTCTTAATATGAAAAGAACATTTCAATGATGTTGTCATGAAAGGAATTTAACACCCACTCAATCAAATGAACTCAATATAATTTTAAAAAATAAAATAAAATAAAATTGTACAACATAAAACCTAATTAAAAAAAAATCTTACAACAGTCAATACTCACCGCATCCATGTTGAGGTCGAATGACGTAGTTACATCCCATTTGTTTCCCAGCACCGAGGCGATGCCGGAGATGACGTAGGCTAGGAGCAATTCTTTGACGTCATAGCACAGGCATTTCATGACGTCAGAATCCGCGGGCGTGTTCTCGAACCACTCGAGCGAGACTGGCGCGGGATCGAAGTCTGGTCATTAGTGAAGTGTGTTCAGAGATCGGAGAGATCACAGTTACTCGTTGGCCCGCGGGGGGTCAGGGTCGGAGTGGTGACACCGTAAAGTCACATGGCGAAACTGTTCTTGACGTTCGAAATCAGGCATCGGAATAATAACACATGAGTCAGGAATATATTTAATTTAAAAAAAAATAAGTATCAAAGAAGGGACTGGTTTTGTAGTCAATTATGAATAAAAGTTTTTATTTTTCAGACCTTTGATAAAAGTTTCCGAAATTTAACAGCTGACGAATTTTAAGGCATTGCTTTAATCCTGTGAAGACAAGGTATAATATTGAAGTCTTTAAAATTTCAAATGAAATAAACGAATCAATCAATGATTACGAAAATGTAATCTAAAAGGGAATCAAGCTTTTTTTGACACACAAACACTGGTTATTGTCAAAATATGTATATGAGTCTTAATAATTATCCAACGTAGCTTGCACCAATGGTTAACGGTATTTTCCTAAAAGGACTTCGTCTGCAAGATACAGACATTGTGACGTCAACGAACATCAGAGCTAAGGACGTGACTATAAATGACACGTAACTAAGAAAACTGCAACAAAAAAAACAACGTCCCACCAAAAAATAAAATAAATTTTTAAAAAAGCCGTAAAAAACCAAGTTTTTGACTATAAATCCTTTATGAACAAGACATAACTAAAAGAATGTTCATTATAATACGCAGCGCAAGACCATCAGAAAATACACAATTGTAGTTATGTGTCGTAAAACATGTTTAATATAATTCGCACCGATCAGGAATATGTTTATAAAAAGTGTTGTCAATAAAATAAGCACCTTATTGCACGACAGGAAAGGTTGTTCAATATAATACGCACCACGACACCATATCAAAAAATTTTAACATGTTACATAGAGATAAATAAAGATAATCGTAAAATTTCATTAATTTAATTACGGTACATTCGATTTATCTGAAATTTTTATACTTTGTTTTTATCATCGGTACAAAACGGCCTGCAAAATTTCAGCTCTCTAGCTTACGAGAAAGTGGGTTTAAAATCGATCCAAAGTTTTTTCGACAAACAAACAAGTAGCCAGACACCACGAGTTAATATAAAGGATTTAAAAAGTAACAAATCACCAAAGTTGAAGCACTTTAAGCTCTACACAACAAAGAACATGTTAGCGAATAAGAAACTACAAACAAAAGTACTGCTGAGAATGGCTCAAACACACACACACACACACACACACACACACACACACACACACACACACACACACACACACACACACACACACACACACACACACACACACACACACACACACACACACACACACACACACACACACACACACACACACACACACACACACACACACACACATCTCACACACACACACACACACACATACACACACACACACACACAAACACACACACACTCACACACACACTCACACACACACTCACACACACACTCACACACACACACACACAACACACACACACACAAACGTCACATAGAGCGCCAGATAAAGACTACGATGACAAATAACTTTAAAACGAACAACCCTTAAACATAATAAAATGACGACAAAAGAATGTCAGTACAGATGCACATGGCAAATATATTTCAGTCTCCGCCCAGAACACACCAAAACCCGCCCAAGTTCACATCACATATGTTGACACTCAGAAAATAGAAGTCTACAACCCCCCACCAGGAACTGTCGTCATGGGGATTCTTTAACAGAAACAAGAACAACAAAGAGTGTGTGGTGGTTTCATGGCGAGGAGTTACGGATCATTGGAACACACCATTTCCGAAACTTTGATTACATCAAGCAAAGTATGAACACCGTTTTTGTTTACTAACAATGTATAAATATATATATATATGTAGACGGACTAGAAGGCCGCTGATTTTCTGAAACCTTAATTGACACCTTTCGTCTTATCGTATCATTACTGTTCCAAAGGCATTGAGCACGTCATTACATTTTCTATTATATTGAACTTCATAAGGTATTGTAAGTAGTTACATTTCATAAGGTACGACACTGATTGTCTTTAGTGGCCCAGGGATCGTTTTGGTTCGCTGACCATGACTGACGCAATGACCTCAATTTTGAGAATCACTGGGAATGGCCGACCATTCCCACGTGTAAAACAGCAGATACCAAAGTCACTCCTGCTGCTGGCTTCGGCCCGGGATCTACAGACGTCTCTGTTTGCCGTAGAACACAAATCCAAGATGCCAGGAATTCATTTGGCAATTCATTGGGCACAGATGCCAGAGTGGCTTCTGTTTACCCAAATAATGGGCTCGGGAAAACTCCGGTTGGACAGAGAGCGAGAGTATCGCTTATTGAAACGGTGAGTTGTGTCGCAGAGAGTATTTGTAGAGTTGAGCGGTTCTAACTGTTTAAAAAAATGCTGTTATCGAAATTTCAATTACTTTTTGTTTGGTTTTTCGTCTTACTTGATAATTATATTACTAAAATGATAAATTTATCATTTCAAACTTCTGATTTTTACGGAAACATCCATAGAGAACTGCATTTTCTCGGACACGCCAATGTATATTTTTTAAGGCGATAAGGAAAGATTTGAAAGTGACTTGTCGCTTAGATTCAATGAGGTTTGTTTAATCTACTGCTTATTTTGTCCGTATTAAGCCATTCATTTACTTTTTCTTTTATGTACCATTTGCAATATATTTTTTTTGCCTGTATTTTTTAAAATCCAATTAAAAAAGAAACACTACTAACCCTTTAACTGTTTTATCTGTATATGATACAAGCCATGGTTTTAAGTTTTAAAAAAATGGTGGTATAGCAAACACGATTGTTTCACAGACACACGCAATAAGTAGCATATCAATCGAAGTTTTGAGAACCACTGTCTGAGTAGGCTAGATTCACAAGGGAACTATTTACTCATTCTGACGTAGTTTTGGGGCACGAGAGTACAACAGATGAAAACATGGCGAACCAGAAGCTGATAGAACTGGGTGGATTGATCTGTTTGGTCGTGTCAGACTTTTACACTGATATGCACGTAGTTGGTCACCCACCCCCCGTCCCTTCACGTCCGGGACCAGCCATAAGACAGCTGTATGGACAAGTTGACATGTGGCCCTGGGGGGCAGGTCTCATTCAAAAGGAAGCGACGGGTGAAATAAAAACTCATGGCATTGGTATGCACAAACTAGGGTGACTGGTCAACACATACTAGGGTGACTGGTCAACAAATACTAGGATTACTGGTCATGGCACAAACTAGGGTGACTGGTCAACACATACTAGGATTACTGGTCATGGCACAAACTAGGGTGACTGGTCAACACATACTAAGATTACTGGTCATGCACAAACTAGTACTCCCGGACACTTCCAGTGATTAACTAAATAATTGTGCTTGTGGAGATTTTCAAACCATGTTTAGTGGTCAACATATACTAGAGTGGTTGGTTATTTACAATCTATGGTTAATGTTCATTTGATAAATAAGGTGTCATTTTATTATTCTTTTTTTTTAAAAATGGAATTGCCAAATTGGCACAAAATAAAGACTAGTCTTGTATAAACTAAGGTGAACAGGTATTTACAGAAATGTTAACAGATCATTTATAAAAGACTAGACGCCCCGCGGCGTAGCATAGGCCGCAGACTTGCTCATGGAGAGTGCAAAGAAAGTGGAGAAATAACGGACACAAATACAGCACGAAGAAATCAAAACAACGCGAGTGAACGTCGGTGGGGGGGGGGACTGCCAACTCATTGTTGGTTTCGAGACGTTTGCAGGCGAAATTCGGTACACCCCTAACTTCTATGAAGTCAGCTATAAAACGATAATCGGTTTAAAATCAGAGTTACATATAGATAATCGGTTTAAAAAAAACAACAAAAAACAACAACACGCAATTAACAACCCTAAACATGACTAACACTCGCTAGGGTCGGCGAATCAAAGTTTATGTTTAACGGTAGTATTAAATGGGAGGCGGGTAACAACAACCTCACTGTGCTTGTCTCCATGTTTACTCGCTATTTTTTACTTACTTTGTGCTGCTTTTTGTGTCTGTACTCTCACCCCCCATCCGTTCTTTGCACTGTCTATTATGAGCAAGTCTGCGGCGTATGCTACGCCGCGGGTCTCTCCAGAGTTCTTCCTTTTCATTCACTCACAGTCGTTTGCACATACCCATCCCATTTTGACAACTGTATCTTTCAGGAAGTCTTCACCCGTAACTAAATCATTAGTGGCGTATGCTACGCCGCGGGTTCATCTAGTGTTGGCAATAAAGGGGTAAAAGAATAGGCACAAACAGACATTTATAAAAATTAAAAAAAACAACAATGTTTTCGCTGGGGCTTGAACCCAGGACCATCGACGTATGAGGCGGACGCGATAAACCAGTACACTACGAATCTCACATTTACTGTGAAGGAAATATGCAAGTGAACGCTAGTGCATTGTTGCCACCCAACTCCCACCCCCCTTTTTTATTTCATTTCATCCCGCCACGCTTGCCAACAGTGTTTAGTTGACCCGAGCGAGGGTCATTCGTTACGCTCTGTTGCACATACTTGCAGCTTGTTGCCTCGCAGGGTCCGACCACGAAGAGAATTATATTTATAGATGATGACTGTAAATGACTATTTTCACTAACAACTGAATCCTTCTTTAGTGGTTCACCGACTAAACGGCCCCGGACAAAACGGCCCCTACAAATTGGCCTCGACAAATCAGCCCCAGTCAAATCGGCCCCGGCCAAAATGGCCCCAGCCAAAACGGCCCCAGACAAATCAGCCTTGGTCAAAACGGCCCCGGTCTAACGGCCCCAAACAAAATGTTTACAATTTTTAAAAAAAATAATACATTTTTTATATTGTTTGCATTTTATCCTTTGTTTAACTTGTTCACCTTTTAAGAAAGTGTTCCAATTGTGAAATTATTTCTTGTGATCTTATGATATTATTTCTTCTCAACAAACAATGTGACTTGCTACCATATAGAGTAACTGTTACTAAATTGTTTCTTGTGATGTTGGTATTATTGTTTCTTGTGAACTAAAACTGACACTGAATCGGTGATTAAAAATACTAATATAATATTTGAGTGTATTTGTATCCCATTAACATCTATTAGTCCAGGGCTGATTTGTCTGGGGCCGTTTTGACCAGGGTCATTTTGACAGGGGCCGTTTTCACCTAAAAGTGAGATAACAGTCTGGAACTGAATCTAGTGTTATTTATACACTTTAATGTAACAAGAAATCCAATGTGTAACAGTTTTTAATTTTCGTAAATTTAACGATTAATCGATTAAATTTTCCAGATTAATCGAAGAAATTGTTTAAATCAGTATCAGTCATAATATATATATATATATATATATATATATATATATATATATATAAATAAATATATATATATACATATATATATATCTCCATATATATTAATATATAGCTATATCTGTATATATACACGTAAATACATACATTCATACATACATATATAAATATATACATAATTAAAGACATATGCCAAGATATTATTTAAACAACATTGATTCCGAAAATGCAATATGTTTGTTAAGTAAAGAACTGGATACATAATTAACAACTACAGGATTAAAAAATTCTCAGTGTTTTTGGTATGTAAAGAAAATAATAACTCTAATTTAATGGACCTTGTCTATACATGCCAGATGTGCAATAAAATTTTATTTCCCGCTTGCGCAGCACCGCCAAGCACCAGTATTGATGTATTTAATAAAACATTATACATATGTAAAGTCTTGTTTGAAACATTAGTGATGGAATGTTAATTCTGTTCAAATAAAAACAAAATATGTAATTTACTATTTGATAATATTTAGTAATAATAACTTCTTTTACTAAATGTTTCTATGAATGTAGATTTGAAGAATGCATAGAAATACAAATTTCAAAGGAAAATCGAGATTTTGAAAAACTATTCATTTCAAAATAAGAGAACTATGAAATACATATATTTAATGTAAAATACACGCTAGTCTAACTTTTTAACAGCCTACACATCTTGTTCCAGATAGTCATTTAAAGACAATCTATTATATCAAGTGGCACGCCACTTTAAATCGATCTCTATAATTAGAGATACAATGTCAATGAATCGTTAGGTTTTTTCCTACCTGCTTAACGCTTTCTCAAATTTCTATATAGGCATGACATTAATACTTTATTTAATTATTTCAAATATTTCTTGACACTGTTAACTGAAAGTAAAATTTCGTCATTAGCTTTGCCTTTGTTGTCCACATGAAAGTAAACTTAATGTTACTTAATATTTCTTTCTGCAGAAAGTAAAATAAAATTCAACACCTAATTTAAAAAAGCACGCAATAAAAACTACAATATTTTCAAATCTCACATGACATTTTTTTAAATATATAAAAACCTATTTTTTTTAAACGAAATAATTTTTAAAAATATCGTAGTAAAGGAAAATGAATTCTATAGTCTTTTAAAAACAACGTTGTGAGTAATACCTAGCCTGAAGACTAAACATATTTTAACAAATCTGCCAATAAAAAGGAGGCTGGACATTCAATATTTTATAAAAGGTGTTAAAATTAGATACCGTTTATCGTTTCTAATGATCTATAAGCTTGTGATTTTTTGTTTAAAAAAGTAACATAATCTGTATATATAATTATCTTCGTGGTCGGACCCTGCGAGGCAAAAAGAAACCGGCATGTGCAACAGAGCATGACGATGACCCTCGCTCGGGTCAACTAAACACAGTTAAAAGTTGACAAGCGAAGGTAGTGGAGGGGAGACCAACAATGGCCCTTGCGTTTTACTTGCGTTGTTCCTTCACAGAAAACGTTAGATTCGTAGTGTACTGTTTAACACGTCCACTTCATGCGAGGAAGGTCAAGGGTTCAAGCCCCGGCGAAATAGAGTTTTTTTTAAAATGTCTGTTTGTACCTGTTCTTTTACCTCTTTATTGCATAGCATACGCCGAAGACTGGCTCATCATAGACAGTGCAAAGAACGGTTAGGGGTTTGGGGGGGGGGACAGTGAGAGTACAGACACAAAAAGCAGCACCAAGTAAATAAAAAATAGCGAGTTAACGTGAAGACATGCACACTTAGGTTAGGTTACCCGCCTCCCATTTATTACTACCGTCTCTTAAACATAAACTTTGTTTGGCTGATCCTAGCGAGGGTTAGTCATATTTAGGATTGTTAATTGCGTTTTTTTTGTTTTTTTTTGTGTGGTGGAAAACCGATTATCGATTATGTAACTCCGATTTTAAACCGATTATCGTTTTACAGCTGACTTCATAGAAGTCAGGAGTGTACTGAATTTCGCCTGCAAATGTCTCGAAAATAAACAATGAGTTGGCAATTCTTTTCCACTCGCGTTTTTTTTATTTCTTCGTGCTGTAGTTTTGTGTCCGTTCTTTCTCAACTTTATTTTCACTCTCCATGAGCAAGTCTGCGGCGTATGCTACACCGCGGGGCGTCTAGTTTTGTATATTTGTATTTCGATCCGTAGCACGACTCCGCCAATAAACGACTGTGAGTGACTGCTAAGGTGACTGGGAAATAATATTAGCAATGTAAAATAAAAATATTTTAAACATAGTCTACTGGGAAATGGATATATCTTGAATAATCTTTTGCATATGTAATCATCATTATAATCTAGACTCTATATACCGGTGAGGTCCATAGGTTCATTTAATTTTCTTCTGATACAGCTCAATAGAAGTCGTATTTATTGCTTAAAAATAAAACAGCACATAGTGTTAAAATTTTCTTATCAATAATAAGTCGTCGTTACAGAAAAATACAAGTGTCAAATAATCTTTACAATGAGGCCGCTAAACAATTAACGCATATGGCTCGCGAGTCGGACTTTTGACATTTTTTATTTAAAGGTAAATTCCTTTTTCAAGTAGCTTAACCATATAAGTGCGTTGAGAACGCAAGACTCGGTTAGCAGGGCCGGACTTAGCCTTTGAAACACTTCGTGCAAAAGTGAAAAATTGCGTTCCTATGTATTTACAATAGTATATGGCTTTATATTTTTTTAGTGAACATCCAAAAAAAAAGAATCACAGTAATTAACACAAATACTTGTAATTCGATTTTTACTAAAAATGCTTTATTTAAAATAACAGTTAACATGAGTCTATATTCAAACATTTTTTAAACGGATATTTCATTAGAAATTGTACATCAACCATTGATTCTCCTTCTGTAACAGACTTTATCTTTCCAAATCTTTGCAATTTTCCAAAATAACATCTTTTAGTTTATATTTATATATATATATATATATATATATATAAATATATATATATATATATATATATATATATATATATATATAAATATATATATATATATATATATATATATATATATATATATATATATATATATATATATACATATAAAGTAACTGTTTTATGTTACACCTAGGAAAATCTTTGCTCTAAAGCCTTGTTTGCAGTGTATGCAAGGTGATAAAAGAAATTAAATTAGTATCTTTCCTGTGTATCACAGTGTATCTATTGTGGGCTCGACCTGATTTCAACAAATTGACTTTTACTCAGACGAACTGGATGTTCTTGTATGGAGTCCATTTTTTTAAATCTGCGTCAATTTCGTATGCCATTTGCCAGCATCAACAAGGATGGCATTAAGGTGATTCACTGATCTCAGATACTTTAAAAAACAACAACAAATAAAAAAACTCAAAATATAAACGAACAAAACAACAACAACTTATTGCCAATGCAATATTATAATTTTTGCCCTGCATGAGTTTACTAATGAGATTGACATGAGTTAATATCTCATACTATATCACGATAGAACAATAAGAAGTTTGAATAGTTGATTAGTACGAAAGTAGTTCAGATGCTTCACCTCTTATTGAACTATCTGTATCTTTGTTCTCGTACGTGCTAAGCAATGCACCTTATATCTGACTGATTTTATACCTCAACTACTTTCCACCTGGTGTCACTGCAAGGTTTTAATGTTAGTTCCTTAAAATTCTTCAAAAGAATGGTCCGTCTGAAAGTCCATGAAGAAAATAAAATAAGTAAAATTTTTAGAAAAAATCAAGAAGTTGACTCCTTCTAATGATTATACCATATCATTTATTAACAGGTTAAGTGAGTGACTAGCACATGGTATAAAAATGCGCCAGGGTTTATGTGTCTAATCTCTGCGTGCACCTCCACATGTTCTCCTTTCATGTTCGCCCCTTATCATATCCTTGGCCTCTCATGTGTTCCAAAGGCAGTCTTTCAATCGAAAGAAAGTCCTAAAAATGTTCATGAATGCTTATGTCTTCTTGTACAGTCGACACATATCTTTTAACGAAGTCCATTTGTTCTGTTTTATTCAAGTCAGGTTTGCAATCTAAACAAATGAGTAATACTTTGATATTTTCACTTCATCTAACAAGTGACTTTTGATGTTATTTGCAATAAGTTTAATGACGACATTTTCAATTGTACTCTTCATGTTAGTGCTTTTTAAATCCTTTATATTAACTTGTGGTGTCTGAACCCTTGCCAAAAAAACTTTGGATCGATTTGTAACCAACTTCCTCGTAATCTAGGGAGCCCGAAATTTTGCAGGCAGACTCGTGCCGATAATAAAAATGATGTATCAAAATTTCAGATAAATCGAATGTACCGTAATTAAATTAATACATTTTTAGATTATCTTTATTTATCTCTATGTAACATTTTAATTTTTGTGTTATAGTGTAGTGGTGCGTATTATATTGAACAACCTTTCCTGTCGCGCAATAAGGTGCGTATTATATTGACAATACATTTTAAAAATATATTCCCGATCTGTAAATGTAAATGCCAGTAATTGCTAGTCTTTCTCGCAGTGCGCAATATATTAAACATGTTTTTATATCAATTTTACCGTGATCTAATCGAGCTGAAATTTAGCAGGTAGACTGTAGTATTTTTTTCCCTATAAATCCTTTATATATTTGAGAAATAACTAAGATTTTAGATTTTGGATTGTCTTTTGAGATGCTTGTTATAATGAACATTATTTTATTTATGTCTCGTAATGAAGGAATTATAGTCAAAAACTTTGTATTTTACTATTTTTAAAATATTAATGTTGTTTATTTAGAGCACTTCTTACGTGCTCCTCCATGACATGGTCAAATTCAGCTAAAAGTTGGACTTGCTTAAAAAAAAATAATTCATTGTCATGTTCAGAAGTATCATTAGAAGGGTGCGTACCATACTGGGTGAAACTATCACAAGAGGTGACACAAAAACGTAAAATCCTGTATGTTCCCGTTAATTGGCACTGGAAGGCTCGGAGGAGGTTATGGGGTTTGTCGTGTGGGGGTGATATCATGAGCTACCCCACTGGGTGACACAAACCCTAGTAACGCCTTTGATCATGTTCATTTAAATATTCTTTGCTATCCCCAAAATGCATAACAGCTATAGCATAAGTTTGACGATTGTTGAAAAACAGCGTCCGTTTCTGCATTCCAAAATCTTTGCGAAGTATCATCTATTGTTTGCGAAGTATGAAATTCACGACATGACTTTTGGCTTTAAAATGTTTTTTGTACTTTCATGATTTTTTAGGATTTGTACTATATGCTGCCAATCTCTATAACCATCGTTTGCTAACAAAAATGTAACTATTGAAAAATTTTTTGCAGTAGAAGAAATAAACAACAGAATCTTTAGCTACAGTATACACAAAACATTTCTGTTATTTTTCCCTCCATTGCTAAGATGTCTTATATAATTGTATGATGTACACCAACCTTCGCTCGTATCAATAAGGAAATCAAAGTTAAACCCTTTTGTACTGTGCGCCGGTCCAAGTCGTAAGAGTGAGGTAAATATGTCCCTGGGCTCCAAGGTACATTGGAGCAAAAATGAGGCTTGCTACGTTATATTAAAATTTGATGAATCGGAAACGGACGGGGGCGTTAATTTTAATAATTTTCCGCTGGGCGCAATATATCCTCGTTACACCATTTGCAACGTATAAAGAACGATATAACCACTCATCATGAAATTCACTGTTATGAATTGTCTATTATTTAAAATGATAATTTTATACGCTATACTATTAAAAAGGACTGACGGCCTCATTTTTGGGACTTAAAAAAAATATTTCATCTTTCCTCCACATTTTCATAATGAATTTTGAGCCCCTCGAATTTTTACTCCGCGCATTTGCACGGAAAGACGGAGTGTTAGTCCGGCCCTGAGGACAGTCAATAGATCATTAGTAGAAATCATATTCTATGTAATAAGATTGAAAGATTTATAATACCTTGATATATGTAGACATTTTTAAAATCCTTTATATTAACTCGTGGTGTCTGCACCCTTGATTGCTTGATTGCTTTTCGCCAAAACTTTTGATCGATTTTTAACACACTTGCTCGTAAGCTAGCGAGCTGAAATTTTGCAGGCAGTTTCGTCCTGATAATAAAAACAATGTATCAAAATTTCAGATCGATTGCATGTACCGTAATTAAATTATTGATTTTTTAGATTATTTTATTTATTCCTATGTATCATGCTATTTTTTGAGATAGAGCGTCGCAGTGCGTATTATATTGAACAACCTTTCTGTCGCGCAATAAGGTGCGTATTTTATTGACAACTCTTTTTATAAACATATTCCTGATCGGTGCGCATTATTTTAAACATGTTTTACGAATCAACTGCAATTTTGTATTTCTGGATGGTCTGGCGCTGCGTATTATAATTAAAATTCTTTTAGTTATGTCTCGTACATAAAGGATTTATAGTGAAAAACTTGGTTTTTTACGTTTTAAAAAAAAATCCTTTATATTAACTCGTGGTGTCTGCTTGCGTGCTTGCTTGCTTGTCGCCAAAACTTTTGATCGATTTTTAACCCACTTCCTCGTAAGCTAGAGAGCTGAAATTTTGCAGGCAGATTTGTGCCAATGATAAAAACGAAGTGTCAAAATTTCAGATCGATCGCATGTACTGTAATTAAATTATTGAATTTTTAGATTATTTTTTTTATTTCTATGTATCATGTTATTTTTTTAGATAGAGTGTCACGGTGCGTATTATATTGAACAACCTATCCTGTCGCACAATAAGGTGCGTATTTTATTGACAACACTTTTTATAAACATATTCCTGATCGGTGCGCATTATATTAAACATGTTTTACGACACAACTGCAATTTTGTATTTTTGGATGGTCTTGCTCTGCGTATTATAATGAACATTCTTTTAGTTACGTTTCGTAGATAAAGGATTTATAGTAAAAAACTTGTTTTTTACGGGGTTTTTTAAATTTCTGGATTGGCTTTAATAAAAGTCGCTATGAGTAAATGAAAAAAGGACAACAGATTGTGGGCTGTAAAGATTATTTATTAAATCAACTTTCTAGCCTAAGAGTGAGATAACAGTCTGAAGTTGAATGTTTGTGTTAATGACGTAGTTAACTTCCATGTAGTGTTATTGAATACCTTATTTCACCGTCTTGTCATCTCTCCCCCCACCCTCTCTCTGTCTGTCTTGGTCCCGCGGAAAAAACAAAAGTAAAAAATGGCCCACTTCCCGTGATGATATCGAGCTGAAGTTTTGGACATAGACTTTTGTCACCTACCAATGGATTGTGTCAAATTTCAGATCGATCGAATGTACCGAAATTAAATTAATGAATTTTAAGTTAATCTCTATGTATCTCTATGTAACATGTACATTTTTTTGTGCAGACTGTCACGTGGTGCGTTTTATATTAAACAACCTTTTTAATATTTTCCTGTTGCGTGGTGCGGTGCGTATTTTATTGAACATACGTTTTATAATATATTCCCGATCTGTAAATGTTTATGCTAGTCTTTTCGCGGTGCGTATTACATTAAACATAATCAATATTTTTAGTTACTAGAGTCACCGCGGCGTAGCATACGCCGCAGACTTGCTCATGGAGAGTGCAAAGAAAGTAGAGAAAGAACAGACACAAACTACAGCTTGAAGAAATAAAAAACAACTCGAATGAACGTCGGTTGCGACGGACTGCCAACTGATTGTTGAACTTTTGTGTTAGTTTATCAAATTGTATATCTCACATTAAATCCCACAATCGATCACAATAAATATAAAAAATAACTTAGAGTTCTGAGTCCACCTGTGTGACTACTTAGTTTTGTGACTAAAAAATTATTTTCATGCTTTTTCATGCGAGATTCTACATTCCTCACTGCAGCTGGGCCTCATTCTGTTAAAAAAGTTTTTTTTTGTTAATTTTATTTTTTACTTAGTGCTGCTTTTTGTGTCTGTACTCTCACCACCAACTGTTCTTAGCAATGTCTATGATGAGCAAGTCTGCGGCGTATGCTACGCCGCGGGTCTCTCCAGAGTTCCTTCTTTTCATTCACTCACAGTCGTTTTCCCAAATCCACCCCATTTTGACAACTGTGTCTTTCAGGAAGTCTTCACCCGTCACTAAATCATTAGTGGCGTTTGCTATGCTGCTGATCAGCTAGTGTTGGCAATAAAAGGGTAAAAGAACGGGCACAAGCAGAAATTTTTTAAAATTAAAAAAGAACCAAGTTTTAGTTGGGGCTTGAAACCAGGACCTTCCCCGTATGAGGCGGACGTGATAGCCAGTACACTACGAATCTCAAGCTTTTGTGAAGGAACAATGCAAGTGAACGGCAAGTGAACTCAAGAGCTCTGTTGCCACCCACTCCCACCCCCACTTTTTTTTCTTCTTTTCATCCCACCACGCTTGCAAACAGTGTTTAGTTGACCCGAGCGATAGTCATTCGTCATGCTCGGTTGCAAATACTTGCAGCTTGCTTGTCTCGCATGGTCCCACTATGAAGAGAATTATATATGTAGATGTCTCATCATATATAAGTTATTTTATAGTCAAAAACTTTGTTTTTACTGGTTGTTTAATTTTATTCACTTAAATCTAACAATCCAATGTGTAATTGTTTTTAAATGTTCGTAATTTTAAAGTTTCGCCTACAGTCATTTTTACAGTAGCAGGTCTCCAAAAATAAATTCATTTCTTTCTTTTATCCAACAGACTCGAACTTTATATATACTTACATGTAATATTTGGGTGTATTTTTATCAAATTAACATCTATAAGTCCAGGGCCGATTTGTTTTGAGCCGTTTTGACCAAGGTCGTTTTGACCGGGGCCGTTCTGACCGGGGCCGTTTTGACCGTGCCGTTTTGACCGTGCCGTTTTGACCGGGCCGTTTTCACCTAATAGTGAGATAACAGTCTGGAACTGAATGTATGTTTAAAGGACGTAGTTAACTTCAGTCTAGTGTTATTTATACACTTTAATATAACAAGAAATCCAATGTGTAACAATTTTTAATGTTCGTCAATTTAATGATTAATCGATTAAATTTTCCAGATTAATCGAAGAATTGTTTAAATCAGTATCAACCATAATATATATATATATATAAATATATAGCTATATCTGTATATATACACGTAAATACATACATTCATACACATAAAACTATATAATTTGCATTTTCACGCAAGTCAGTCAGTCTGTCCTGGCGCTACTAATATTAGAAAGCAGGGAAAACCAAATTACTGCACCAAAGCATCAAAAGGTGTGCAAATTAAATATGCGCTGTAAAAAAATATTATTTGACGTGATTGTTTTCGCTAATATTTTAAATTTTGGAAAAAGGGATCAATGTAAAAAGAGAATTTGACGATGGTTAATTATAAAATAAAAAAAAACAAAGGGGGCGCCGTAGTCGCCCTGCAAACCCTATTATAAAATAATTTGTGTACATTTCAGAAAGTTTAATATTTCGTATTTATCAAACAAGGTAATGTTAGTTGGGCTTTTGAAAAAGGTCGGCGCCGTAGGCACCCTAAAAAAAGTGCATTTTTAAAATAAAATAAATAGATTTCAGCTGAAAACTTCCGTCATTTTTGACGGGTGTACGCTAGTATATATATATATATATATATATATATATATATATATATATATATATATATATATAATATATATATATATATATATATATATATATATATAATATATATATATATATATATATATATATATATATTTATATTTATATATATAATATATATACTAGCTGACCCGCGGCGTAGCATTCGCAGCTAATGATTTATTGAAGGGTGCAGTGGCGTAACAACGGGTTGGCATCGGGGCAGTTGCCAAGGGTGCCAGCTCAAAAGGGCGCCACTAAATCTCTAATTTTTAATTTGTATTTAAATAAATACAGTCGGACCTCTCTCTCTCTCTAAGTCGAACTCCAAAGGACCCGAAAAAAATCGACTTACTGAGTTTTTGAGCGAGGGAAAATGGCGTAATAGGTTTCGATTAATCAAGGACAATGTAGATGTTGAGAGGTGGGGGAACAGCCATGCCAGCTAGTAGGTTTGACAGGAAAGATAGGCGGTGTCTATGTTTCATATGAATGGAAGCCAACTTGCTTTGACATGCCGACACAAGCCCGTGAGAGGAGACACCTTCCCTCCCCTCCCCCACTTTACTCCCTCCACAGTGGGATGGGGGGGGGGAGTAAGATTTTTCTTTTTAAAAAGAGTCACAGCATGCAGCAAAGGGACGTGAATTAGTTACAACTCCTTTTTCTTGTCTTTGTCATTTTTTGTACTTGCAAGGGTCGCTTAATCCCTCGTGGAATGCACTAAGATTAGATTTTACGTCCATTTACGTGGCTCTACGGAACACGTTTTCTGAAATGTCACTCCTGAATAATAACCCAAACGCCTTGGAAAATTCGACTAAGAGAGGTTGAAAGCCAAAAATCATGGAGTTAAGGAGATCTAAAAATACATTAGTCGTATGAAATTTGGCTGGGACCTAACAATTAATTCAATATAGGGAGGCTTTCGACTTAGGGAAGTTCAACTTACGGATGTCCAACTGTATTTCACTCTTATCCTTCATGACAAAAAAGTGAATAATTAATTATATTAAAATATCTTTCATTTGAACCATTATAATATTTTTTATTATGTTTTTGGCCTTTGCGGGGCTTCTTATCATACAAATGTCAATATGATTTTACATTCTTTCTTGTAAAAAGAAAAATCTTACTATCCTTATCCCACTGTCGAAGGAGTAAAGTGTGACTCCTCTCACGGGCTTGTGTCGGTATTTCAAAGCAAGTTGGCTCCTTTTATATGAAACATCCCCGCCCTTTTTCAAGTCAAGTCTTCTAGCCGCTATGGCTGTTCACCCCCCTCCTCTCAAGATCAACATTGTCCTTGATTACTATGCGCCTATTACGCCAGTTTCCCTAACTCGAAAACTTCGTAAGTCGATTTTTTTCCCCCTTGAGTTGGACTTAAAAAGGTCCGACTTTATTAGCAACACGCCAATACGCCAGCTAACTGAAGTGCTGAGCTGTAGTCGGTGGAGTGTTACTTAAATTTTCTCTTAATTGTGAGTTTCGACCGTTATGTATGAGATAATGAGTATTACACATTGACACTATTGTTTTATGTATAATACACGTTACTTCAAGCTTTGCTGTATTCTTTATTAACACAAGAATATACTATTTTATCCATCAATTTATTTGGTATTATTTAGTAAATAGTAAATTGCAAATTAGTATTGTTCCCGTCTATTATGCATTTTTTATATTCACGTTGTATGACTGTCTCTGTCAGGCTGCGTAATTATTGTAAGAAATAAAATAAGAGATATTCAATTATTATTTTTTCTAACAAATGAAAAATAGCTAAGCTGAAACTTGTCAATTTATCAAGGGCGCCAAAAATAAATTAGCCAAGGGCGCCAAAAACCTAGTTACGCCTCTGGACGGGTGAATACTTCCTGAAAGACACAGTTGTCAAAATGGGGTGGGTTTGGGCAAACGACTGTGAGTGAATGAAAAGAAGGAACTCTTGAGAGACCCGCGGCGTATCAACCGTCAAAAATGACGGAAGTTTTCAAAATAAATACACATCAGATTAAAAAATAACGTAATACAGAACTTTCATTTATTTGAATTATTTTTATTTGATTCATTTATTATCTTATTGAACAATTTTATGCGGAACGTTCTAAAAGTGTTATTTTTGGTGAAGTAATTTGGTGCGCACTATTGAACAAAATCGATCGCAGCGCAACCTAACAGGATTATTCCATACAGACAGACGACGGAAATTGTGTATATTGATAATATATATATATATATATATATATATATATATATATATCTATATCTATCTATATATATTAAAGACATATGCCAAGATATTATTTAAACAACATTGATTCAGAATATGCAATATTTTTGTTAAGTAAAGAACTGGATACATAATTAACAACTACAGGGATTTTAAAATTCTCAGTGTTTTTGGTATGTAAAGAAAATAATAACTCTAATTTAATGGACCTTGTCTTTACAGGCCAGATGTGCATTAAAATTTTATTTCCCGCTTGCGAAGCACCGCCAAGCACCAGTATTGATGTATTTAATAAAACATTATACATATGTAAAGTCTTGTTTGAAACAGTAGTGATGGGATGTTATTTCTGTTCAAATAAAAACAAAATATGTAATTTACTATTTGATAATATTTAGTAATAATAACTTCTTTTACTAAATGTTTCTATGAATGTAGATTTGAAGAATGCATAGAAATACACATTTCAAAGGAAAATCGAGATTTTGAAAAACTATTCATTTCAAATTAAGAAAACTATGAAATACATATATTTAATGTAAAATACACGCTCGTGTAACTTTTAAACAACAACTGCAATTTTCTTTCAGGTGTTATATCAAGTGGCACGCCACTTTAAATCGATCTCTATAATTAGAGATACAATGTCAATGAATCGTTAGGTTTCTCCTTCCTGCTTAACTCTTTCTCAAATCTCTATAAAGGCATGACATTAATTCTTGATTTAATTATTTCAAATATATCTTGACACTGTTAACTGAAAGTAAAATTTCGCCAATAGCTTTGCCTTTGTTGTCTAAATGAAGGTAAACTTAAGGTTACTTACGATTTCTTTCTGCAGAAAGTAAAATACAATTCAACACCTAATTTTAAAAAAGCGCGCAATAAAAACTACAATTTTTTCAAATCTCACATGACATTTTTTTAAATATATAAAAACTTAAATTTTTTAACAGAATAATTTATAAAATGTAGTAAAGGAAAATGAATCCTATAATGTTTTAAAAACAACGTTGAAAGTAATACCTAGCCTGAATACTATACATATTTTAACAAATCTGTCAATAAAAAGGAGGCTGGAGATTCAACATTTTATAAAACGTGTCAATATCAGACACCGTTTATCATTTGTAATGATCTATAAGCTTGTGATTTTTGTTTAAAAAATAACATAATTTTGTATATTTTTATTTCGGTCCGTAGGACGACTCGGCCAGTAAACGAATGTGAGGGACAGCCAAGGTGACTGGGAAATAATATTAGCAATGTAAAATAAAAATATTTTAAACATATTAATAGACCATGGCCATTTTGTCCGTGGCCTATTTGACCTTGGCCATTTTGATAGAGGCCGTTTTGACCAGGGCCGTTTTGACAGGGGCCGTTTTGACCGGGGCCGTTTTGACCGGGGCCGTTTTGACCGGGGCCGTTTTGACCGGGCCGTTATGTCAGGGCCGTTTTGTCGGGGCCGTTTTGTCAGGGGACGTTTTGACGGGTCACCTGAGTTAATTAATATCTCATACCACATAACGATAGAACAATAAGAAGTTTGAATAGTTGAGTAGTACGAAAGTAGTTCAGATGCTTCATCTCTTATTGAACTATCTGTATCTTTGTTCTTGTTAGTGCTAAGCAATGCACGATATATATCGGGACTGATTTTATACCTCGACTACTTTGCACATGGTGTCACTGCAAGGTTTTAATGTTATTTCCTTAAAATTCTTCAAAAGAATGGGAAGTCCGAAAGTCCATGAAGAAAAAAAAATAAGTAAAATTTTTAGACAACATCAAGAAGTTGACTCCTTCTAATGATTTTACCATATCATTTATTAACAGGTTAAGTGAGTGACTAGCACATGGTATAAAAATGCGCCAGGGTTTATGTGTCTAATCTCTGCTTGAACCTCCACATGTTCTCCTTTCATGTTCGCCCCTTATCATATCCTTGGCCTCTCATGTGTTCCAAAGGCAATCTTTCAATCTCGAAAGAAAGTCCCAAAAATGTTCATGAATGCTGATGTCTTCTTGTACAGTCGACACATATATTTTAACGAAGTCCATTTGTTCTGTTTTATTCAAGTCAGGTTTGCAATATAAATAAATGAGTAATATTTTGATATTTTTCCCTTCATCTAATAAGTGACTTTTGATATTATTTTCAATTAGTCTAATGACGTTATTTTGAATGGTCTTATTCAAGTTTGTTCTTTTTAAATCCTAAATTAACTCTTGGTGTCTGAATGTTTGCTTGCTTGCTTGCCAAAAAAACTTTGGATCGATTTTTAACCCACGAAATTTATCAGGCAGACTGTGGTAATTTTTTTATACTATAAATCCATTATATATTTGAGTCGTGTGGAGGTGATACCATGAGCTACCCCACTGGGGGACACAAACCCTAGTGACGCCTCTGATCATGTTCATTTAAATAATCTTTTCTATCCCTAATTGCATAACAGCTATAGCATAAGTTTGACGATCGTTGAAGAACAGAGTCCAATGATGGGTTTCTGTATTCCGAAATCTTTGCGAAGTATCATCTATTGTTTGCGAAGTATGAAATTCACGACATGACTTTTGGCTTTAAAATGTTTTTTGTACTTTCATGATTTTTTAGGATTTGTAATATATGCTGCCAATCTCCATAACCAACGTTTGCTAACAAAAATGTAACTATTGAAAAAATTTTTTGCAGTAGAAGAAATAAACAACAGAATCTTTAGCTACAGTATACACAAAACATTTCTGTTATTTTCCCCTCCATTGCTAAGATGTCTTATATAATTGTATGATGTACACCAACCTTCGCTCGTATCAATAAGGAAATCAAAGTTAAACCCTTTTGTACTGTGCGCCGGTCCAAGTCGTAAGAGTGAGGTAAAAATGTCCCCGGGCTCCAAGCTACATGGGAGCAAAAATGAGGCTTACTACGTTATATTAAAATTTGATGAATCGGAAACGGTCGGGGGCGTTAATTTTTAATAATTTTCCCCTGGTCGCAATATATCCTCGTTACACCATTTGCAACGTATAAAAAACGATATAACCTCTCATCCTGAAATTTAATCTCATGAATTGTCTTTTATTTAAATGATAATTTTATACGCTATACTATTAAAAAGGACTGATGACTCTTTTTTTTTACTTTAAAAAAAAATCATCTTTCCTCCACATTTTCATAATGAATTTTGAGCCCCTCGAATTTTTTACTCCGTGCATTTGCACGGACAGACGGAGTGTTGGTCCGGCCCTGAGGACAGTCAAAAGATCATTAGTAGAAATCATATTCTATGTAATAAGATTCAAAGATTTATAATACCTTGATATATGTAGACATTTTTAAATCCTTTATATTCTCGTGGTGTCTGCGGCCGCCCGCCCTTGCTTGCTTGCTTGTCGCCAAAACTTTTGATCGATTTTTAACCCACTTGCTCGTAAGCTAGCGAGCTGAAATTTTGCAGGCAGTTTTGTACCGATAATAAAAACAATGTATCAAAATTTCAGATCGATCGCATGTACCGTAATTAAATTATTGATTTTTTAGATTATTTTATTTATTCCTATGTATCATGCTATTTTTTGAGATAGAGCGTCGCGGTGCGTATATATTGAACAACCTTTCTGTCGCGCAATAAGGTGCGTATTTTATTGACAACTCTTTTTATAAACATATTCCTGATCGGTGCGCATTATATTAAACATGTTTTACGACACAACTGCAATTTTGTATTTCTGGATGGTCTGGCGCTGCGTATTGTAATGAACATTCTTTTAGTTACGTCTCGTACTTAAAGGATTTATAGTGAAAAACTTGGTTTTTTACGTTTTTAAATCCTTTATATTAACTCGTGGTGTCTGCGGCCGACCTTGCTTGCTTGTCGCCAAAACGTTTGATCGATTTTTAACCCACTTGCTCGCAAGATAGCGAGCTGAAATTTTGCAGGCAGTTTCGTACGGATGATAAAAACAATGTATCAAAATTTCAGATCGATCGCATGTACCGTAATTAAATTATTGATTTTTTAGATTATTTTATTTATTCCTATGCATCATGCTATTTTTTGAGATAGAGCGTCGCGGTGCGTATTATATTGAACAACCTTTCTGTCGCGCAATAAGGTGCGTATTTTACTGACAACACTTTTTATAAACCTATTCCTGATCGGTGCGCATTATATTAAACACGTTTTACGACACAACTGCAATTTTGTATTTTTGGATGGTCTTGCGCTGCGTGTTATAATGAACATTCTTTTAGTTACGTCTCATACGTAAAGGATTTATAGTCAAAAACTTGGTTTTTTACGGGTTGTTTTTATTTTTTAAATTATATCCTTTATATTAACTCGTGGTGTCTGCTTGCGTGCTTGCTTGTCGCCAAAACTTTTGATCGATTTTTAACCCACTTCCTCGTAAGCTAGAGAGCTTTAAATTTTGCAGGCAGATTTGTGCCGATGATAAAAACGAATGTGTCATAATTTCAGATCGATCGCATGTGCTGTAATTAAATTATTGAATATTTAGATTATTTTATTTATTTCTATGTATCATGTTATTTTTTGAGATAGAGTGTCGCGGTGCGTATTATATTGAACAACCTTTCCTGTCGCACAAAAGGTGCGTATTTTATTGACAACACTTTTTATAAACATATTCCTGATCGGTGCGCATTATATTAAACATGTTTTACGACATAACTGCATTTTTTTATTTTTGGATGGTCTTGCTCTGCGTATTATAATGAACATTCTTTTAGTTACGTTTCGTAGATAAAGGATTTATAGTAAAATATTGTTTTTTACGGGGTTTTTTTAATTTCTGATTTGGCTTTAATAAAAGTCGCTAAGAGTAACTGAAAAAAAAAGTACAACAGATTGTGGGCTGTAAAGATTATTTATTAAATCAACTTTCTAGCCTTATTGTGAGATAACAGTCTGAAGCTGATTTTTTGTGTTAATGACGTAGTTAACTTCAATGTAGTGTTATTAAATACCTTATTTCACCGTCTTGTCATCTGTCCCCCCCTTTCTCTCTCTCTGTCTGTCTTGGTCCCGCGGAAAAAACAAAAGTAAATAAAAACAACCCGTAAAAAACCAAGTTTTTGACTATAAATCCTTTACGTATGAGACGTAACTAAAAGAATGTTCATTATAACACGCAGCGCAAGACCATCCAGAAAATACAAAATTGCAGTTGTGTCGTAAAACGTGTTTAATATAATGCGCACCGATCAGGAATATGTTTATAAAAAGAGTTGTCAATAAAATACGCACCTTATTGCGCGACAGAAAGGTTGTTCAATATAATACGCACCGCGACGCTCTATCTCAAAAAATAGCATGATACATAGGAATAAATAAAATAATCTAAAAAATCAATAATTTAATTACGGTACATGCGATCGATCTGAAATTTTGATACATTGTTTTTATCATCGGTACGAAACTGCCTGCAAAATTTCAGCTCGCTATCTTGCGAGCAAGTGGGTTAAAAATCGATCAAAAGTTTTGGCGACAAGCAAGCAAGCAAGCAAGGTCGGTCGGCCGCAGACACCACGAGTTAATATAAAGGATTTAATAAGAGAAACCCGTAAAAAACCAAGTTTTTGACTATAAATCCTTTACGTATGAGACGTAACTAAAAGAATGTTCATTATAACACGCAGCGCAAGACCATCCAAAAATACAAAATTGAAGTTGTGTCGTAAAACATGTTTAATATAATACGCACCGATCAGGAATATGTTTATAAAAAGAGCTGTCAATAAAATACGCACCTTATTGCGCGACAGAAAGGTTGTTCAATATAATACGCACCGCGACGCTCTATCTCAAAAAATAGCATGATACATAGGAATAAAAAAAATAATCTAAAAAATCAATAATTTAATTACGGTACATGCGATCGATCTGAAATTTTGATACATTGTTTTTATCATCGGTACGAAACTGCCTGCAAAATTTCAGCTCGCTATCTTGCGAGCAAGTGGTTTAAAAATCGATCAAAAGTTTTGGCGACAAGCAAGCAAGCAAGCAAGGTTCGCCGCAGACACCACGAGTTAATATAAAGGATTTAATAAGAAAAACCCGTAAAAAACCAAGTTTTTGACTATAAATCCTTTATGTACGAGAAGTAACTAAAAGAATGTACATTATAATACGCAGCGCCAGACCATCCAGAAATACAAAATTGAAGTTGTGTCGTAAAACATGTTTAATATAATACGCACCGATCAGGAATATGTTTATAAAAAGAGCTGTCAATAAAATACGCACCTTATTGCGCGACAGAAAGGTTGTTCAATATAATACGCACCGCGACGCTCTATCTCAAAAAATAGCATGATACATAGGAATAAAAAAAATAATCTAAAAAATCAATAATTTAATTACGGTACATGCGATCGATCTGAAATTTTGATACTTTGTTTTTATCATCGGTACGAAACTGCCTGCAAAATTTCAGCTCGCTATCTTGCGAGCAAGTGGGTTAAAAATCGATCAAAAGTTTTGGCGACAAGCAAGCAAGCAAGCAAGCAAGCAAGGTCCGCCGCAGACACCACGAGTTAATATAAAGGATTTAAAAATGGCCCACTTCCCGTGATGATATCGAGCTGAAATTTTGGACATAGACTTTTGTCACCTACCAATGCATTGTGTCAAATTTCAGATCGATCGAATGTACCGAAATTAAATTAATGAATTTTAAGTTAATCCCTATGTATCTCTATGTAACATGTACATTTTTGTGATAGACCGTCGCGCGGTGCGTATTATATTGAACAACCTTTTTAATATTTTCCTGTTGCGTGGTGCGGTGCGTATTTTATTGAACATACTTTTTATAATATATTCCCGATCTGTAAATGTTTATGCTAGTCTTTTGCGCGGTGAGTATTACATTAAACATAATCAATATTTTTAGCTACTATAGTCACCGCGGCGTAGCATACGCCGCAGACTTGCTCATGGAGAGTGCAAAGAAAGTAGAGAAAGAACAGACACAAACTACAGCACGAAGAAATAAAAAACAACGCGAGTGAACGTCGGTTGCGGTGGATTGGGGGGGGGGAACTGCCAACTCATTGTTGAACTTTTGTGTTAGTTTATCAAATTGTATATCTCACATTAAATCCCACCATCGATCACAATAAATATAAAAAAAAACTTAGAGTTCTGAGTCCACCTGTGTGACTACTTAGTTTTGTGAGTAAAAAAAATATTTTCTGCTTTTTTCATGCGAGATTCTACATTCCTCACTGCAGCTGGGGCTCATTCTGTTAAACAAGTTTTTTTTGTTAATTTTATTATTTACTTAGTGCTGCTTTTTGTGTCTGTACTCTCACCACCAACTGTTCTTAGCAATGTCTATGATGAGCAAGTCTGCGGCGTATGTTACGCCGCGGGTCTCTCCAGAGTTCCTTCTTTTCATTCACTCGCAGTCGTTTGCCCAAATCCACCCCATTTTGACAACTGTGTCTTTCAGGAAGTCTTCACCCGTCACTAAATCATTAGCGGCGTATGCTACGCTGCTGATCAGCTAGTGTAGGCAATAAAGGGGTAAAAGAATGGGCACAAACAGAAATTTATTTAAATTAAAAAATAACCAAGTTTTAGCTTGGGCTTGAACCCAGGAACTTCCCCGTATGCGGCGGACGTGATAGCCAGTACACTACGAATCTCAAGTTTTTGTGAAGGAAAAATGCAAGTGAACGGCAAGTGAACTCAAGATCTCTGTTGCCACCCACTCCCACCCCCACTTTTTTTCTTCTTTTATCCCACAACGCTTGCCGACAGTGTTTAGTTGACCCGAGCGAGGGTCATTCATCATGCTCGGTTGCACATACTTGCAGCTTGCTTGTCTCGCATGGTCTCACCATGCAGAGAATTATATATGTAGATGTCTCACCATATTTAAGTTATTTATAGTCAAAAACTTCGTTTTTACTGGTTGTTTAATTTTATTCACTTAAATCTAACAATCCAATGTGTAATCGTTTTCAAATGTTCGTAATTTTAAATTTTGGCTTACAGTCATTTTTACAGTAGCAGGACTCCAAAAATAAATTCATTTCCTTCCTTTATCCAACAGACTTTAACTTTATATATACTTACAAAAAATATTTGGGTGTATTTTTATCCCATTAACATCTATAAGTCCAGAGCCGATTTGTTTTGGGCCATTTTGACCAAGGTCGTTTTGACCGGGACTGTTTTAAACGTGCCGTTTTGACCGTGCCGTTTTGACCGAGGCCGTTTTGACCGTGTCGTTTTGACCGGGGCCGTTTTCACCTAATAGTGATATTACAGTCTGGAACTTAATGTATGTGTAAAGGATGTAGTTAACTTCAGTCTAGTGTTATTTATACACTTTAATGTAACACGAAATCCAATGTGTAACAATTTTTAATGTTCGTCAATTTAATTGTTAATCGATTAAATTTTCCAGATTAATCGAAGAATTTTTTTAATCAGTATCAGCCATAATATAATATATATATATATATATATATATATATATATATATATATATATATATATATATATATACAAATATATAGCTATATATATACAAATATAAAGCTATATCTGTATATATACACGTAAATACATACATTCATACATACATACATACATATATATATATATATATATATATATATATATATATATATATATATATAAATATATACTAGCTGACGCGCGGCGTAGTATTCGCCGCTAATGATTTATTGACGGGTGAATACTTCCTGAAAGACACAGTTATCAAAATGGGGTGGGTTTTGTCAAACGACTGTGAGTGAATGAAAGAAGGAACTCTGGAGAGACCCGTGGCGTATCAACCGTCAAAAATGACGGAAGTTTTCAAAATAAATCAGATGAAAAAATAACGTAATACAGAACTTTCATTTATTTGAATTATTTTTATTTGATTCATTTATTATCTTATTGAACAATTTTATGCGGAACGTTCTAAAAGTGTTATTTTTGGTGCAGTAATTTGGTGCGCACTATTGAACAAAATCGATCGCAGAGCAATCTAACACCATTATTCCATACATACATACAGACGACGGAAATTATGTATATTGATGATATATATATATATATATATATATATATATATATATATATATATATATATATATATATATATATATATATTAAAGACATATTATTATGCCAAGATATTATTTAAACAATATTGATTGCGAAAATGCAATATTTTTTTTAAGTAAAGAACTGGATACATAATTAACAACTATAGGGATTTTAAAATTCTCAGTGTTTTTGGTATGTAAAGAAAATAATAACTCTAATTTAATGGACCTTGTCTTTACATGCAAGATGTGCATTAAAATTTTATTTCCCGCTTGCGAAGCACCGCCAAGCACCAGTATTGATGTATTTAATAAAACATTATACATATGTAAAGTCTTGTTAGAAACATTAATGATGGGATGTTATTTCTGTTAAATTAAAAACAAAATATGTAATTTACTATTTGATAATATTTAGTAATAATAACTTCTTTTACTAAATGTTTCTATGAATGTAGATTTGAAGAATGCATAGAAATACACATTTCAAAGGAAAATCGAGATTTTGAAAAACTATTCATTTCAAATTAAGAAAACTATGAAATACATATATTTAATGTAAAATACACGCTCGTCTAACTTTTAAACAACAACCAAAATTTTCTTTCAGGTGTTATATCAAGTGGCACGCCACTTTAAATCGATCTCTGTAATTAGAGATACAATGTCAATGAATCGTTATATTTCTCCTTCCTCCTTAACTCTTTCTCAAATCTCTATAAAGGCATGACATTGATTCTTGATTTAATTACTTCAAATATTTCTTGACACTGTTAACTGAAAGTAAAATTTCGCCATTAGCTTTGCCTTTGTTGTCTAAATGAAGGTAAACTTAAGGTTACTTAAGATTTCTTTCTGCAGAAAGTAAAATAGATTCAACACCTAATTTTAAAAAAGCGCGCAATAAAAACTACAATTTTTTCAAATCTCACAAGACATTTTTTAAATATATAAAAACTGACTTTTTAAACAGATTAATTTTAAAAATGTCGTAGTAAAGGAAAATGAATTCTATAGTCTTTTAAAAGAAACGTTGATAGAATACCTAGTCTGAATAATACATATTTTAACAAATCTGTCAATAAAAAGGAGGCTGGAGATTCAAACAATGTGGGGGGGGGGGGGTGACAAACAAATCTAAAACAACCGGCCCCAACAAGCCCCCAGCGTGACAACGGCGACCCCGGCGAAATATTGGGTGGGTGGGGAGGGGTTGGTGGGGTTGGGAGTTGTGGGTGGGCTTCACGGGGGTGGGGGGGGGCAAACAACAGGGGGGGGGGGGGGTGGGGGGGGGGGGGGGGGGGTGGGGGGGGGAACAAGAGTCCCACCAGACGCGAAGAGAAACAACCAGCAGGAGGCGAGAGTGAGAAAAGGCGTTGTTTGTTTGGGCCTCGCAGAGACAATCAGGTGCCACCCGCAGCCATCTGAAGAGAGCCCGCAAAAATAATAGACGGGAGAAAGGGGAACGACGGGGCAGCAACGGGTAGGACAGAGAATATCAGAGTAGTGTGGGAAGGTAGGGAAATAGGGGCCGAAAGCAGAAAGAGTCATCAGGAGGAGGCCCTGACACTCCGAGCAAGTGATCACAGGGGAGATAGGAAGCAAAAGCCTAGGCACAAAACCAAAGACAACGCTCAAACACGTCAGGACCAGTAAAGGAGCGACGGGGGGGGGGGGGGGGGGGGGGGGGGGGGGGGGGGGGGGGGGGGGGGGGGGGGGGGGCTGACACACCGGTGGGGCCGAGCGAAAAAGAAAGCAACAGACCAACAAGACACAACGAAAGATTGAGAGCAGGCGAATAAAGGAGACCCCTCCATATTTGTAGTAAACTCGCAATGGAACCTCAACAAAGTGAAACAATAATGAAAGAGCGACCAAAAATATCAGACCACGGGGGGGGGGGGGGGGGGGGGGGGGACGCCCATGAAAAAAAGGAAAAGAATCCATACAAAAAACACACCCATCCCGCGTGCCGGGAAGGACAATAACAATACCAAGACTTATGGCCCATCCCACAATAAAATGGACAAATCCAGCATCACCGGAGAGAAAATTAAGCAACAAGTCAACCCCAACTAGCCCCCACCGGAGCCGTAACCCCGGCAGGCGCAAAGCGCCCCTTACAACACAATAGACCCAGCAATTCACAGACGAATGGGGGCCGCGGAAGAAGGGGGGCCGAGATAAAGGATCCCACCAAAGAACGGAAACACAAGGGGATCCAACCAACGGGGGCAACGGGGGGGCACCGACAGCAAATAATCCAGCCAAAAACATTGAGCACCAGAAGCGACCATGACAGGCAAGAGGGGCGCTGCCAAGGCACCCGTAAACCGAGCTCTACAAAGAGCCATCTTTGCGTATAGCGGGGAGAGTGGGTATCAGGAAGGCGTCCACAGGGTAACAAGAACGCCGGGCACCCACCAAAAATGGGCCCAACGGTGACAGGCTTACCCGCCATATGAACCAACACTACGAAACGGGGTTCCGAAGATACTAAGTCAAACGACTCCAAGAACAGCAGCCACAGATAAAACCCCGACAACAAGAAAAACACGAGGGGGGGGGGGGCAAAAAAGCCTCCAAGACCAGCGGAACGAGGGAAACGCAGGCAACTGTATACGGGCAGACGAGATAGCGCAAGGAACACACTCTAGTCTGCCCACCCAAGAAGGGGGAACCAAGACGGAAGATGACGAAAGAACACCACTCAGCTACCCAAGACCCAGACACTCACCAATTGACTGCAAGAGGAAACCTGCGCGATACATATTAAGTAAGTGTGTGTGTGAGGCATCTGAAAAACATTTAAAGCAAAAACGAACGAGCCAAATACCACAAATAAAAATACACAGCACCCACCGGCAACACATAATCAGAGAGCCATAGGGGGGGGGGGGGGGGGGGGGGGGGGGGGGGGGGGGGGGGGGACCCACCCAATCAAGGCCATCGCTAGACAAGGCTGCTAGACGAAAGTAAAGGAAAACCCCCGCGTAAACCCAATTTACAGGCCATATACAATTAAATGTGTCCAACCACTTTATAAAGCGAAGGACCTGCAACGGGGTGGGGGGGGGAAGGAAATCTTAAACACAGTCCAACAGAAAGCGAGCGGGAACACTCCTAACGGTGTCCGCCGGGGGGGGGGGGGGGGGGGGTGGCAAGCAAAGTCCACGACAGAGTCCACACAGGAGAGGTGTGGAACCACAGCTGCTCAAAAAACATAGACCATACAAGGAAGAGCCATCGTGTGAACAAGCCGGCACAAAATCACCGATAGCAAGTGAACAGGGGGGGGGGGGGGGGGGGGGGGGGGGGGGGAAAACCCCTATAAACAGGAAGAAACAGCGACTGACCAATACGGAACCCGATAGCACCGCCATAGGAAATAATCGAGCGGGAGAAAGACCAAACACAAAGAACACGAAAAGTAAATAAACCCCACTATAAGGGGAAGGGTGCCCATGCAAAACCAGGGGGGGGGGGAAAATTCAGGTTAACCATTAAAAATCGCGGGGGGGAACTAAGCAAATGGATCCGCCCAAAAAAAGGGAGGGGGGGGGGGGGGGGGGGGGGGGGGGGGGGGGGGGGGGGGGGGGGGGACCAGCAAGCCAGGTTCCTTAAAAAACAGGGCGGATGACGGACTCCTACGGGGGGGGGGGGGGCAGCGCCCCCACCGCCATCCAGAAGGCCGTCCTCAGCGGCAGAAACCAGCAACAGGAAATCTGAAATGCCAATACAAGAAAACTAAGCGACGAGGAAAGAGAAGACACAGTAAATGTACGGGTGCCAGTCCTCACACATACCTAAGAACGATGAAGAACTGAATGGGGTGAAGGCACAAACCGGGATGAGCCCATAAGCGGTATCGCGGGTAGACCCAAGCACCAGGGAAGCAATATACCAGCGGTGAAGCGAGAACCCCAAAAATGACAGTTAGAGAGAGAGAATCAAAATACAAGGCAGAGAGGGGAAATGTCGCCCCTCCAGTAGCTGAAACAAACGAACAAGCCCAACGAGCGCGTAGACAAAAGGCCAGACACTGAGATGCCAGGCCACCCACGGCCGATCAAGAGGCCCTCATTACATTAGGCGTGAGACAACCACACACTCAAAGATCAGGTGAATAAGGGTTGAATAGACAGTAAAAAGACACGGGTCAAAGGCTAGGACCCTACAGGGTAAACGAAAATTCAGCAATGAAAACTGGAAAACCAGAGTATTACACCAGAAGGCATGCAGGTAGAATCTAAGGGGGGGGGGGGGAAGTGCGCAATTAGGCAGGACCAAACAAATAATACGAAGACGCCAAGCGAGCCACCAAGCAAAAGGGCGCTCCGTGGATCAAAGTACAAACATTATCCCCACCAACCCGTCACACTAAGCACACGATACTAAGCAAAAATAAAAGTGCCACGCACTGAAAACGTGAACACCTATAGAACCCATGATTGGGGGGAACTATTACTTGGCGCGGCAACCAAGCCAAAATTCCCCGAAGAAAAGGGGGGCGCACGGGGGGGGGGGTTGCCTTACAAAAAAAAAGAATAAAAAAAAATAAAATATAAACGGCCAATAATTTAAAGAGCCCGAGCCTCGGAGAGACGACTATAAAAAAAAACAGTGGCCCCAGAGGAGAAAATCCGGCCGGACAGAGGGCTACTGAACAAACGCCCACCGGTAGTGGTCGCCCCCCAAAGGGACACGCTCCACCAAAAGGGGGCCCAAGCCAGCCAGGAGAAGAAAGGCGGAAAATCGCGGGAGACGGGAAATCAAGGGGGGGGGGGGGGGGGGGGGGGGGGGGGGGGGGGGGGGGGGGGGGGGGGGGGGGGGGAACAACCACGAAAGACCCCCCAAAACGGAACGTAAGAAAGCCACTATATATTAGTGTGGGGGGGGGTGGGGGGGAGGGGAGAAAACCACAACAAATCTAAGTAACAGCAGGGGCAAAACGCCTATGGGGACCCACACCTCGCAACTGGTAAACCTAACATAATGCAAGGGACAATCCTGCAAGACACAAGATCCCGAAGCAAGTGCGGGGGGGCGAAAACTCCGAGTCGGAAAACCCCAAATTCAATCCCGCAGCCTTAAAATCAGTAAGAGCGCATACCCACAGCCGAATGCCTAATAAAGTAGAAGAGCTCTTATAGAAAACCAGAAAAACACTCGTGTGTGTACCTGTGCCCGCGGGAACGGTCCGCGGCTGTAACATTTGGGGGGGGATAAAGGACAGGACAACCACATCTATATAATATCACAACGTGTAAATACGGGTAGAAAAAGAAACCAGGGGGGGGGGGGGGGGGGGATATAGCCAAAAAGCCAGTAGGAGGAACGCTGGATCAACGACAACCAGCGGCTAACAGCCATACGTCGTCTCACTTGGCGCAGCACGGTCGAGACAACAATAAAACTAAGCGCAAATTGTAAAAGCATAACAGAGAAAGAGCGAAACACACAAACCCGAATATAAAAAAAGGTATAAGAAGCAGCGACCGAAGAAGCAATATGTGACATATTAAGGGGGGGGGGGCCACCGTGCAAAACATGAAGATACGGTAACCAGAAGGAGAGACGTGAGAGTGAGAGACGAAAAGCGCACGCCCGCCCAAGGCACCCATGCGGCTGCTAGGCGGGGGGGGAGCTCAAACAAAAAGGGTGCCGGAAACCCGGGACCACTGCCCAATAGGAATTCATTCGCGGACAAAAGGGGCCTGGAGCTGACCTCCGATCAAGGGGCCCCTAACCACGCGCCGGTAGAAGCCTCCAGAAACACAAAGGGCAACACAAGGACCCGGTACGACAAAGAAAGCCGTAGGTGAGTCGGGGGGGGGGGGGGAATAACCCACGACACCAAACGCCGTCCCCCACTTCGTTCGGGCTCCGGAGGAGCCAGCGAGATCAATGAAACAAAGAGAGGTGTTATCCACGACAGCTCATTAACATACCATTATAAGCCCCAAAGGGCCCCAGTGAGACAAAGTACAAAGACCAGACCACCCACGGGGGGGCGGCTCGTCCAAAGAGAGGGGAGCAGCTAGCAGTGCACGCCGAGAAACGCGCAGGGGGGTGTGAGCACAAAACAGCCAGAAACCATCCCAGGCGACAAAAACTCACCACAAAAGAAACACCACTGCGGAACGTACGGCCCACATGCAGCCCCCACAACCCAGCAAGATAAATACTGCCAACAGACAACAAATCTCCCCGCCAAATTACAAAGGTAACTTCCCATCCACCAGAGACGGTCCAATGAGCCGGGGGGGGGAGTTAGAACAAAATAAGAAAAAAAGAAGCACGCTCACCGAGAGAACCCGAAAGCAGAAGACACCGTAACAAAAGGGGGCCGCAACCACCTAGCGGGCCAGAAGATGAACACGGTGGGGGGAACCACTGGCCAGATAAGGATCAGAAAAAACGGCACCAGGCGGGCACCTCCAGAGGAAAATGAGGCCATAGAAAACCGGAGCTTACACCTCGACAACCCAGCTGATCGGTGCACCGGGGACTAAGTGGGGTCACACCCAGAATCCAATGACAGAGCATTACAATCCACGAAAACATATACAAGAAAACCCCAAACTACTGGAAGCCAAAGGAAAATGGGGGGGGGGGGGGGGGGGGGGGGGGGGGGGGGGGGGGGGGATAAGCTACGAAGTTACTTAGGACTGAAGCACAGTAGTAAACCATGTTCAATATCAAACCACAAATCACCGTTTATCGTTTGTAATGATTTATAAAAAGCCTATGTGATTTTTAGTATCAAAAAGATAAACAAAATTTTGTATATTTTTAATTAAATCCCTAATTTTAACTTCACGTCCGTCTCTGTCATTCATCTCTCTCTGCTCGAGATCTCATTCTAGGGCGGGCGGAAAACAAAGTAAAAAATGACCCACTTCCCATGATCCGCTCGAGCTCAAAATGGGAACACGGACCCGTCACATCCAAACAATGCCACGCATCGTATC